>LD689021.1:717458-727791 GCA_003118335.3 Papilio memnon
TCGCCATTTCGGCGGATTTAGGTGGCCGCTTGCTCGTTTGCCACCTTATGGTATATAAAAAAAAAATTGAAGCAAGAAAAAATGTTAAACAATTAAAATAATTTATTAAAAACCTTTTAAAGTAATATTACACAAGAAGACAGGTGTGAAGCGGAAGCAATTCGTTTGTAGACGCATTGCGTGCAAGAGGCCTAATTTAAAAATTCTTCCCCTTTCCACCTTCTGCGTCTAAGTAAAGAATGGGAAGGGAAACTGGACATCGCGTGGAAGACACTCATAGATGGGGCAATATCGTCTTCCATTGCGTTCCATCCTCTGGTGACTAGGGAATGCATCTGCAAACAAGCATGTGTATAGGTAGCAGTAACTTCGCGTGTCACCGATTACTCATTTATCACTTTAAACTATTAGAGCGTGCGCATACCTGAAAGTAAACTATCGCACAAAAAGTCACTTTATTAATATGATAGAGGTGCGTACACTACTCGATTTTTAGTTGTGCAACTAAACAGTTGAATTGGCTGCAAAATAATCGACAATCGCACGACAGTTGTACGATAGTTTAGTTTCAAATGTGCGCACGCCCTTATCAAAAAGTCGATCGATAATAGACACAAGCTACTCTACATTAAGAAAATTTGATATAGGTTTAACAAAAGTGAGATTACTTTGATAGAAAAAAATATATCTTTACTAGGGTAACATTAATTCGCCTGTTGCGAGTAACAAAAGGCCGGAAAATAATTAATTACTTCGCTAACTTTTCGTATCCATTAACTGTGTTGATGTTATTTTACTGCTTTTTGGATCAAACAGTTGTTACTTAGGTGAACTAATTTCTTTTAATATTGTATTGTAGGATGATTTTACTATCGACTCACTAGTAGGAAACATTTACAAGGTTGATAGTGGAGGTGACGCACAAGAAGGGGAAATATCCTCTTTATATATGTCTCTTATGACTGTGGCCTAGTCACCCTAACTTAGGGTAGGCTCCGAGTCCCTCAGTGGGGACGTATAGTGAGCTGGTGATGATGTGATGATGTGTGTCTCCTCCTTCCATTAAGTTTAGGCAACGCATCTGGAATAGCGGGTGTCTGCAGTGGCAAATCATTTCGCTTTTGTGCGAATTAAGTCACCTCACTTAACACAAGATTTTAATGAAATATTACACATGAATATGTATGAATACTGCTTCGAATGAAGCAGTATGGTTAAGTTGAACGATTCGCGCTTTTATCACGCTAAGCATTAGCCTAGTCACAACTTATAGAATCAAACCGCGACTAAACAGTTGTGCGATAGCTTAGTCATAGGTGTGCGCGCTCTAAATATCAGAATGTATGAAGAAATGTTAAAACGGTATATGTATTCAAGATATAAAACCTCCATTTGTTGGTTTCTCATATCCGTAGGCAATTATTGTAACAGGAAATTACTTCGAGGGTAGCACTGTTTTACTTCAGTGGCACGTTTGATATGACGCTATACTTTTAAATCTTTATTGCAAAGAGGAAAGATTTTTATTTCAGTATTTAAAAAATAAACTGAAAAAATATTGCTTTCACTATTAGATATTTGAGTATCACTGAGTAACATATATTACTACATGTTTTTTAATTCCATGTGGACAAAGTTAAGAGAAAAACTTACACTTACATATATAATAAGTAATATGAAAGTTACTATTATTATCGGGAGAAAATCTTTAAAGGAAAAGTTGCTTTTGACGGAGGAGGAGATGGAGGAAGGGGAAATATTTCTTTTATCATGCGTCTTCCGTCGATTAAGGGTAGGCAACGCATCTGCAATTGCGGATGTCTATGGGCAGCGGTCGCTTCGACATTTGACGGATTCAGATGGCTTGTTCATTTAGCGCCTTATGATTTAACAATCTTTTGACGGAAACCAGGGTTATGTTAAACTTGACTAAGTATAAACGGTAGACGTTCTCTAGTGTGACTAATATCTAAAGATGCGAAAGTTGAGATGGATGTTTGTTAGAGTTTGTAGCCTAAACTGCTGAACGGATCTCGATGAAATTTGGCACACATGTAAAGGATAGAGGAAGTACACATTTTTTTAACTCCACGCGGACGTAGTCGCGGACTAAAGCTAGTCTTCCAATAAATTAACTATTATACATAGTTAAAGCTAAGATCAAATTTAGTCCTGTAAATTACAATAAATAGACTAATTACACTATCTATTGTAAGAAAACATAAACTTAAGGTAGAACCAATTTACTTGAGAGATAAACATACAAATTTAAGCAAAATACTTACATTTTGTAACCACATGGAAATGTATAATTAAGTGCAGTTTGTGCAAAACTTAAGCTCGCGTCTGCTTAATGTAAGTGCTTATTACAACAGTAATTGTTAAGTGTGCTTAATGCTGCCATCATCATTATGCAGGCGTTGATAGCGTTTGCACTCGTTATAACATGAATTAATACATTACTTTTTGCTTTTAAACCTTCTGTAGATAGTAGTAAACGTAAAAAGCGTTAGGGTAGAGCGCGGATGGGAGACTGCCCAGGGCATTGGACAGAAAAGGGCGAAAGTCAGCGAATTTCAGACTCAAAAAACCCTATTTAAACCTCCTAATGCTAAAAAAACCAGGACTTGTATATACTTCACCCAGGGCGCTAGTAACGTTAAAAGTGATACTGTCATTTGAATGTTTCGAGAAGTTTAACAATTGGAAACAATAGGGTGGACTATTCAAATTACAATAGTGCTTGAATAGTTGAAATATCAAATCGTAAATATTTGAATTTATGTAAGTGCGGCCTATTGTTAATAGTGTCATTTAAGGCTCTATTAAAATGTAAAGATATCGAATTAAAATAAATGCCTAACGCTACGAAGTTATATGTTCTTCCGCTATAAAATGATTTAAAAATATAATATAGCTCGATTGACACGTAAACCCAATACACGCGCGTTAAAAAAGCGCGAATCGTTCAACTAAACCACACTGGCTTACAACTTTAGTTCTGCCAGAGCATAACAATTTCCTTAAAATCTTACTTCTTACTAATATTATAAATGCGAAAGTTTAGATGGATGGATAGATGTTTGTTAGAGTTTGTAGCCTAAACTGCTGGACGGATTTCAATGAAATTTGGTATAGATGTAGAGGGTAATCTGGAAGAACACATAGGCTACTTTTTTAATTCCACGCGGACAGTGGCGCGGCAAAACCTAGTATGTCATAAATAGTGCTTAACTTATTGCTTTTAAACATTGAAACCTAATTTTTAAAATTTTCTACTGAAATAAGTTAAAATTACTTAACTAACAACAATTCCGTACTAAAAATATGTCTATCTATACTAATATAATAAAGCGTAAACACACACTTTGGTGCCTAAGATGTCAGCAATTACAACATATTTTTGAATAATTCATTTTTTAATAGAAAGCCCTACACTTACGTTACGCTTTAGGCTCTATATTTTCACGCCATTAAGCTTAAGGGGAAATATTTTGTATAAAAACCCTAATGTGGGAAAGAGACCATAAGTTGCTGTCAACATCAAGGAAGCAAGATTGCCATGGTTTGTCATCATGTCATGTCATTTTGACATTTGCAATTGATAATTTGACAAATGTAAACAATGAAATAAAGTTTTTATAATTTCACGCGGATGAAGCCGCATGGGAACAGCTAGTTTACTATAAACCAAGTGTTAAAACTTACATTTCAATACAAATTTGTATTTAAAATCACATATTTATGACGAGATTTGGCGCATGCGCGGTTGTCCGCAGCCTGTCACCCTTAGGGTGGGGGTAGAAGACCTTTAGATGCGGCAGGGGCTGCACGCTTCATCCTTTAAAACTACGCGAGTGTTGAAAAAATGCAGTGAAGTGACTGATAAAAATAGACGCAAAATAAGTGATATTTTCTGAACCAGTGAAGTGAACATAATTGGATTTTACCGACGAATTATTTATATACGGACTGTGTTTTTTATTGTTTTTTCTTTTGAGATGTGTATTCGAAAGTGAGAGGGTAAGTTTTTAGAATTATAATACGATTTTCTTTGGAAACTTTTACGTAACGTATTTTATTAGTTTAGGTAAATTAATTTGCTTTTTATTATATTATAATAAATAAATGTTAGTCCGTAATTTCTCTGATTTTTATAATTAAATAAAAAAAATATAAACTATTGTTTTAATGTAACATACTGTATAAGTATTCAGTTGTCAATCAAGTATTATTTTATAACTATATTTTAACTAAACCTGTCCTATTCTATTACTGGAATGTAGAAAATAAATAAAAATACTTTAAGATTCCCGAAGGTTAGCTCAAAATTACGCAGCGATTTTTCATCGGATAGCTGCATGCTATTTAAAGATGCGATAGTCCTTGATAACGGTTTTACACATTTTTTCTCTTTTAATCTCATATTAATGATTTTACAGAATTCAGTTAATTACGAAATTCACCTGATCTAAAATGATAATGAATATTTGTGCAGTACAATACAGAAAAGGAGGCATTATTTTTTATGCTTTAATTAAGATAAATTGGGAGTGTCATAGACATACATCGAATACTCGTAGATTCACTAAAAAACGCAGAGTAAAGAATACCGCAACCATGAAACATAGATGTGTGGATTTCTATGGAAGTGGCTCATAGACTTAATTAATTGAAACACATTCTTCTCTATATTTTTATCTATACTAATATTATAAAGAGGAAAGATTAGTATTTTTGGATTTTTGTAAGTATTGAAATAACTCAAAAACTACTGGGCCGATTTCAAAAATTCTTATACCATTAAAAAGCTATGTTATCACTGAGTAACATAGGCTATATTTTGGATGGGTATTTGTTGCAATATTTAGTACGTTTTAACAGACTTATATAAAGCATTTTTTCGCCAATAAACTGCCTCGGCAGTTTGGCGAAATTATATGTTTTTGTAATAAATTTAAGCTACTTATAAAAAAAAATATATAATAAGGTGGCAAACGAACGAGCGGCCATCTCGTTGAAAAGGCGAAGCGATCGCTGCCCATGGACATCTGTAATTACAGATGCGTTGCCTACCCTTAATCGATGGAGGAAGAGACGCGCATAAAGAGGATATTTCCACTTCTTATACGTCTCCTCCATTGTTAAATCCACTTTTCCGATCTCGATGAAATTAGGCATAGTTCTATCTGAAAGAACATTTAGGCTACTCTTTTTTTAATTCCGCTCGAATACGGGTGTAAAAGCTAGTGTTATTTATGTAAAAACTTTCATGTTGGTGTTGGTTTGTTTTGTCCTTAATGTAATGTGTAACTTTCTAAAAGCTTAGTTTCGGAAGTTCGTTCGTCTCGGTAATTTAATTGTGGAATGGTGTCACATAATCCATTGAAATGCTTTTAATTTGGTTTGCTATTTTATTCAGGAAGGGGAAGGTGGCTTCCTTTTTCTATACCTCCTCCTTTCTGTATAAAGGTAAATTCACTCTAAGGTTTGTAGAATTGCAGATATACGCTGCATTACGCTTTAATGAATCCAAGAGGCTTTTTCAAATGCCTTATTTTAGTAAAACACGCGATAATTAGACCTTCGTTGGCGATACTAATCATAGACTATATTTAATCTTGTACCATTCAAGATATCTTGAAGAATCTGAATGAATGGCTACAAAGGAAGAGGAAGACAGAAGAAAGTATGGATGGATTGTGTGAAAGAGGATATGCATGTGGGAGTGGGAGTGGATAGAAATGTATGGCAGAGCAGCACATAATGTGTCGACCCACCGTAAGGGATAAGGGCAAGTTGATGATGGCCATTCAATATTTATTGAATTACGATAACTATAATATGTTACTGGCCAGTAATATTTTTTATAACTTTTTTTTTAATCATTGTCCTGGCCGTTAAATATTGAAATACAAAACACATTCAAAATTACCTTGAAGTTAAGCTTTGTAACAAATGAACACTGAATTTTATACATCTCTTGGCAGTAACAAAGAAATTCTTCTGCTTCTTAGAGCGGGTCTAAATTAGAAAATAAATAACTAATGCGACTCGAAATAAAACATCTTGGAAATCTGTGGTTTCTTTCTTATTTATTTTCGAATGAGAGTAATATTTCCGTACAATTTAAACAATACCTTCTGTTTATACCTAAAATATTATAGAAATAGCTTATGTGATCTTTCAGACTATCCTCTACATCTATGCCAAATTTCATCGAGATCCGTTCAGCAGTTTAGGCTACTAACTCCAATAAACATCCATGCATTTTCTTCGCATTTATAATATCAGTAAGTTTTTATCAACATACTCGGTATTGTTAAAATATGACGCGTATGATACATTTTCTTCGAGTGTACAAATCCAATATGTCCCAGACATAGGAATAATTATCCCAGACTAAGGAAGGGCTTTAATTATAGGACTGTCGCCTTTAATCGGAGGGGTGAGCAGACGTTATAGAGTTTTCTATTGTAAATCGACTTTTAAAGTCTGTTTCACTTTTTCTATTTACTGCGTTTAAATGCACTGTCATTTGACATACTATTTATGTAAATTTTGTCAGAGAAATGTCTTATGTATGAAATTTAAAAAAAAACGAAGTAAAAACAGTCAATATTCCTAAGTTTCTTTGCTGTTAGTTGCCAGCAAAATCATTTTGTTATCAAACCAAATGTAAATTTTACGAGTATACACTTAAGGCTTTTCGCGGTGTTCAACAGAAATTAGTTGTTCCTGGCAAGAAGACAATTGCTACTTGATGTAAATAATATAATACTTGATGTAACAACGGCGTATTAACAAGCAATTAGCCATTTACTGACTGAGCTTTTCTCGTAGACAAGTTTAATTACCTATTGGTTATTGCTCCTTTCGTCTCTGCGTATAAACAACTGTAGCATTTAAAGTGTAACACCGACATAATCCTCGATTGTACATTAACAAAACAAACTCACATCAACGTTTTTTTTACGCAATAACTCACCACTTGTTAAGCTCATGGATTATAAATCGTTGTTCAGACAGTCCGGTATTACCCCAAGAGGAAAAACGTTAGGAAAAGTAAGACAATGACGTAGAGGAAAACAAACTGGACATGTTTGTTACTTCCGACCCTTTTAGGATTCAGTGACCTCTGGTATTGTTACGAATTAGGATCTGAAGGTATAAGATAAAGGGATACGATGGATTAATGCTAATGAACCCAATCTAAATGATATTTGGAAAAGGTTCTTTAATTTTGTCTTAGTGCGTGCGCACACCTGACACTAAACTATCGCACAACTGTTTAGTCTCGCTTTGATTGCTTTGAGCTTATATGAAGGAGCGCACTTTACTTGATTTTTAGTTGTGCAACTAAACAGTTGAATTGATTGCGAAACAATTGACATTCGAAAAATAGTTGTGCGATAGCTTAGTCAAAGGTAGTCTCCTATTGATGCAGTATTAAAATTCTCTGGTGGTTCTTTTTACCTTATAAACATTAATATATAGTGTCTTTTATCACGTTTATTTATAGTTTAGGAAACGGGCAAGCGACCACACGAATTCGCCTAAATAGCTTCCCGTAGACATCCGCATTTGTAAACTCGTTACCTATATATAATGGACAAAGGAAGGGACGCTCAGAAAAAGGTTATTTCCTCTTCCTATGCATCACCTCCACCAAAAACACTCTCATCACACCTTTTTCTTCTAATAAAAGGGTGAGAACGAGATAGGATGAAAATGATGCCTCCGGCACGCACATTTTTACAGAAAGAATGCGGAATTACTTCGACTAGGCGCCTGGCTTCTATGTGGTCTTGGTTGAGTCGACCCACTAAATCAGAGATATTGGCTTTAACACTGTTAGGTGAAGGAATAAGGATTGTTGTAAGTAATTAAAAGATAGCGTGTAAATTATAATAAAATACACTGATCGTAAAATCTATTTATTTGAATGCTCAATGAATACAAGTAGATAATAATTGTAATATAAATAATAATTGAAATGTAATAAAACATACTTGAGTTGGTAAAGGGGTTTGTGAATCTGTTTGAACTAGACTTTCACGCTTTCTAAAACACTAATTGGTTTTGCTAACAAATCCCAGAATATCATATTTCCAACTCAGCGTTGAATTTATAAACAGATTAGCCGGGAATAAATTCAAAACAATAGTAATTTGTTTCGTATAATCGTATTTTATACAAGTATCATAATTGAGATGTAATTGAATATTTTTGTACTAACTGTTAGTTTCTTTTAACTATTTTGATGTATTCTTAAAAGTTATTTAGTCTGTGCTATAAATTACCATTTATGTTTATTGAAAATAACAATATAAACTCCGTAATTATGATCCAACACATTATTTAAATATTTATTTCATAATTATAAAATGTAAGAATTCTTACTTGTTATGTTAATAATCGGACAGTAATTAAATTATGATGTATAATATAATATAACAGAATAAATATATCAGAAATAAAAATGTTGTATTCGGCGAGACGATGCGACGGCCATATTGGTGGTTGCGGACGAGAATTGTGATTACAAAGAGAAACGGTGTTATTGGTAAGGTTGTTCTGTACAAATTAGAAGAAAACATAGGAGCTAAAGAAGATTATATTTTATTAAAGCATAATATGGCTGTGGCTCCTATATAACATTAGTAATTTGGGTAGATATGTTTAGAGTTTGCGCACACCGGACTATCGCATAACTGTTTAGTCTCGCTTTGATTACGCGCACACTACTCTATTGTTAAGTGTGCAACACAACAGTTGAAGGCTGCGACACAATCGACAATTGCACAATAGTTGTGCGATTGTTTAGTCAAAGGTGTGCACCGCTCTTGAGTAGCATTCGTAATGTGTTGGTTTTATAGTTCGATAAGCTACCGAACGCGACTTCATTAGCGTAGAATTAAAAAAAATAACCTAAGTAACTGCCGCATACCATTCATCGATTCACCCGTTTAGGAGAATATTGGAACAAACGCAGAATTGCTCACAGACAGATGGACATTAATAAAAAAAATGTTTTTAAAAGTGTTTTCCGTAGCTCATTTTCATTAATTCTAATTTTCACTCATCATAATTTAAACTTAGGTTAGTTGTAAAAATATTCAATAGGTTATATTTGACGAATAAAAATTTAGACTTTTTATGGTTCTAGAAATTTCTAAAAAAGTGTCAGTAAAAAATTGCGTTCATAATATTTTATAGTTCAACTAGCATCTAGGTTAGTTAAGATTTTGCAGTCACGAGACATTTTTAAATTTCCATCGCCAAGTCACGGGCTGCTTTCCAAAAGAATGCGCAGTCCCCTAGCGGCCGACACTATCTACCACTAAAATACATGCAAAAATGGAATTCAAATAAACTTTCTGACTATTTTTGTTGAGGGAGACGTTGATGAAACTAAAATTGAACGAGTATTGAGTTGAATTTCCAACGCTATATTTCAAGCTATTCTACTGATTATAAGAGAGCTCGCACCTTAGACTAAACTATCGAACAACTATTTAGTCGTGCTATGATCCCCATGAGCTTATACGGAGGTACGCAGACTACTCGATTTTTAGTTGTGCAACTAAACAGTTGTATTTTCTGCGAAACAATCGACAATCGCACAATAGTCGTGTGATAGTTTAGTCAAAGGTGTGCGCCCGCTCTAATACTTAATGAATAATGAAACTCCATACAAAATAGTGTATTAAATGTAGGTCAATTTACTATTCAAAATTTGTTTTTTAATGTTAATGGGGATTCGGAATAATTTCATACACTTTTAGACTTTTACTTTTAGAATACAATTAAAATAATTTACAAACTTTCAATAAATTGCAATAAAAATATGATAGCGTGATACAAAAGGCGTTCAGAGACATCTAGTGGCAAATATTATTCTATCCACTTAAATATACATACATTACGATGTAAAAATGTTCATATTTTTGAATCAAAAAGTCATAAGTAGTTATCGATACCATAAATGATAGAAGGATGGATGTTTGTTATAAGATATCTTTGAAACGGTACCAAGAATCTGGTATAATACGTTGGGTTTTTGCAAAGATTTTTTTTAATCCGCCCGGACTTAGTACAAAGTTTTAGAAATTCGGCAGAATTTCAGGAAAATGTGGGATTTCCTTTTTTAGTGAAAGCGAGGACCGGATAGAAAAAATTGATAGTCAACTGGTTGATCGGTCACGGGTCGGAAATGATAAATGGGGCGAGTCGTCTCGTTGACTTTAGGCTTGTATCACGTTTGCCCAACGAAATCCCTCCGAGAGATTGACGTAACACATTGATTATTTTTCTTATAGCTATCATCGAG
>LD689021.1:728215-754966 GCA_003118335.3 Papilio memnon
CCACACTCATCAGACGAAACGCGGAATTACTTCCGCTTCACGCCTGTCTTCTGTGTGGTCGTGGTATTGCACTGGGCGAGCCGACTCATTCGTGCGAAGATGTTAAAGCGGGCTCTACCACTGTTGGTCTCCTGACTACGGTCTGTATTACTGAGCCTTTTTTTTAACTCTGGAGAAAGGGTCCCATATAAAAATACCTATTCTATTACCCTCGTCATTCTCCAACTCATATTCTTGATACTTGTAACAATGAAACGAAAACAATACGCCCAACTCATTTAATTATAATAACTCAAACAAGACAATGATCAGTCAAGCTGTAACGAGGCCGCTTGAATAATGACACGGCCAGCGTCCGCTACGTGTCTCGACCTTTAATAGGACAACTATTCCAATTAACTTCAGTTGTACCCGGTGCGCTCGAATTGATGAGGTCGCGTTATACTCAAGGAATTACTGTGACCTCAGAAGTCTGAAGTCACCCTAAGCGGTAATTTGCTTTTGATATTATAATCTTAATAACATCAGAGGGAAAATAAAGATAATATAAAATAAGTATTTAGAAAAGATGGATATGATCCAAAGCCAAATAAAGGTACATAGATGTACTATAATTTCCAAAAAGGATAGAATGCTTAGACGTAAAACTTGAGAACTTAATCTACTCAAGTTTTTAGCATTTTAGACCTTCCTCTTCAAAACGTAAAGTTTTTTTATCCTTCATCTACTAGTTGTGGGTAAATGTAGCTATTATATGAATTGCTATAAAAATTTGCCTCCTAAATTAATTAGGTAAAAATGATGAAGCGAACGTCGGTGGATCAGAGGTTTAAGCACTTGACTTGTAATCTTGGGTTCGAATCCCGCCATGTACCAATGTGATTTTTTCGAAATTTCATACGTACATAATTTACCCGACGTTCTTACGGTGAAGGAAAACGTGATGCAAACTCGGAGATGAAATTCAAAGATATGTGTGAAGTCAACCAACCCGCACTAGGCGTGGTTGACTATGGCCTAGTCTCCCTAAGTTTAGGGTAGGCTCCGAGCCCCTCGGTGGGGACGTATAGTGAGCTGGTGATGATCAAACAAGTGATTAACAAAATTGAAACCTAAATCATTGGCTGCTATAGTTCATATTTGATTAACATATCTCTTGTCGTATTTACAATACTTCTGGTTTTCAGTGAAAATATTTTACCCAATGTCGATTATAGATATATTTACGGTCAACAGCGATACATCGTATATAATACAATCATACGTGACCAGGGCACAAACATTGACTCGTATCGAATAAATTAAATGGGATATTGGTACAGACAAGTTATAGAGAGGTCACGGTACAGAAAATCATTTACAGCTGCCCTGTCTGTTGACTTTTCACAATATTTTCTTAAATAAAGGATAGGAAAGTAAATTTGATAGCATAGATCATGTTAGGAAAGGCAATTTTTAGTACATCACTTCTGAATTATGACAGATTATTAGGAATAAAAGGTTAGCGTGGTATGGGCATATTATGAGAAGGGATGAATCGCTCGTAACAAGAAGGACGTTAGTTATGAATGTGGAGGGGTACATCGGTAGAGGTAGACATAGAAAGAGATGGATGGATTGCGTGAAAGGTGACATGATCAAGAAGGGAGTGATGGCTGAGATGACGGATGATAGAGTTATTTGGAGGACGAAAACCCGGTGCGCCGACCTTACGTGAGTGGGATAAGGAGGAGGAGATGATGGCTATCAGCAACAGGCATTTAGTTACTTTGGCGTTATATTTGAAAATAATTAAAGTCCTTAAGAGTTAGCTTATGATATCTAGGTATTGGTCTATTAGTTGATCCTTTGTTTTTAAATTAATGACTAATGTTGTCTCTTTTTACATCAGATTTGTTTTCTCTTTCTTATCTTGTAAATATGAGAGCTTATTTGTTTAAACTTACACCTTGTTCGTTAGGATATTTGCATAAATTAAAAAAGTTATGGCTCCCGAGAGGAAGTTTTTATCTTCCAACTTCTTGAAACTTCAGCATTTTATTACTCACTTATCTTGATAAAGAGGACTTTAAAAGGAATTTATGCTGTATTATTTATGCATTTATCCATACGTGTAATATCACTTTCACTAACTTATAGAGTGTCATTACTTCTGTCTCTATTTCATTCAAATGGAGTGAAAGAGTTGACTAGTTGTTTTACAATAATGTCGATACTGGAAAGTTGTTCCTAACCAACATTTGCGAATGATTTTTTATTCCTGTTCATTCTCTTGCCTCTATATTTCTTACTAGCTGTGTCCCGCGACTTCGCCCGCGTGAAATTAAAAAATAGCCTATGTTACTCACAGATAAATTACCTTTCTATCGGTGAAAGAATTTTTAAAATCGGCCCAGTAGTTTATGAGTTATTTCAATACATACAAAAATACAAATCTTTCCTCTTTATAATATTAGTATGGATAACATAGATGTAGATAAGAAATAGAAGTGCCAATCCCGTTTCTTAACAAGAGAGAAATATTATTAGATTGATAATTAAATGATTAAAACTTTAGTGAGAAATAAAAAACTTAAAATTAAATAGTACTCACGTCTTCATTCGTTGTCGGCAACGACCAGTGTCGAGCCCTTCGGGCCCTTCTTCAGGGTGAGTGGTTCTGTTGTTAGCGATCATGATTTTTCTCACACTCTGTGTATATCTATTCAAATGGAGTAATCAAACAGTAAAAAGTAAATAATGATCTAAGATAATTAAAAAAGTTCACTTCATTTTAAATTACCGTTAAAGAAAATCACATTTTAAATGAAAATAATTTTCCCTAAGTTATAATTACTTGTAAATCCTCTAAGTATTCTCGACTTTATAAAGGACTTTTAAAAGTAATTATGTTTCGTAATTTAGCCACACTCATTTAAACCATCTTTTGTTTTTCTTTCAAGTGATTTTTTAATAGAAAAATATTTGCCTGAAAAAAGCTCCTACTATCTTAATTATATCAGTGAAAATAGATAATGAATAGAATTAAAAATACATGAAGTTAATTAATAAAGAAGCTTTTATATAAAACTTGATAGCTTTATATAGGACATCATCATCATCATCACCAGCTCACTATACGTCCCCACCGAGGGGCTCGAAGCCTAACCTACAGTTAGGGTGACTAGGCCATAGTCAACCACGCTGGCCAAGTGCGGGTTGGTTGACTTCACACATATCTTTGAATTTCTTCGCCGATATGTGCAGGCATCACGATGTTTTCCTTCACCGTTAGAACGTCGGGTAAATTATGTACATATGAAAATTCGAAAAATCGAAAATCACATTGGTACATGGCGGCGGGATTCGAAACCAATACCTGTAGATTACAAGTCAAGTGCTTAAATCACTGAGCCACCGACGCTCTTATATATATATAGGACGCTACAAAGTAATTATTTTTTATTATTTTATTACCTTAAAATCATGAGTACAGCGAGTCTAAATTTCATAATCAGTTATTAAAATTCTTTTTTTTTATCTTTAAATACAATAACTACCAAAATATATACAAAAAGTTCCGATCCCAACAGTAGGTAGGATCAAACCTATTCAGTCGAACTAACAAAAGCTTTGTTATTCCGAGTATAAAATATCTCCTTTTAACATTTTATACTAGAAACCCACACTTTATATGCTTTTATGAGCACATACTGTATATGCTACAAAAACAATAAAGTCTAGGGTATAAATATACACTAAACACAATTATACAATTGAATCTAGACTCAATTGTATACAGTACGAGTACTAGCTATTCGCGTGCGGCTTCATACGCATGAAATTATAAAAACGTTATTGTTAACATCTGTCAAATTCTCAATTGCAAATGTCAAAATACCGATTACCTTACTATGGCAATCTTGCTTCCTTGATGTTGGCAGCAACTTATGATATCTTTCCCACATTAGGGTTTTTATCCAAAATATTTACCTCCCAAGTTTAATGGCGTGAAAATATATAGCGTAAAGCGTGGCGTAAGTGTAGGGCCTTTTATTAAAAATGAATTATACAAAAATATGCTTTAATTGCTGACATCTTAGACAACAAAGAAGTGTGTGTTTACGCTTAATTATATTAGTATAGATAGATAGATATATTATAAATACACATCTATTGAAAGTCATAGATAATAATCATTACGTAATTCTTAAGTTAAATTAAGGTAAAATGTATCAACCATTAAAACATTTTCAACAAAAAAATCATAGCGTTAAAGCACAATGAGATAGATTTTTATTTCTCTTAGAACTTTATTGTCAAAGAAGCCGTGTGTACACTGTCTAAATTAAGTTTTATTTTATGTTGAGTATAAAAGCAAGATGGCTGGAAATTTCTTTTAAATGGATCTAAATTACAAGGTTTTCCTCGTGGCTTTGCTTGGGGTCCTAAGTATTACTCAATCAAAATTCCATGTTAGTTACCTCTGAACATGCGAGATGTTATTATATGTATGACCTTGTTTGCCAACTGTGATTAATTGGGATTAAGATCGTGCGCACACCTGGAAATAAACTATCGCACAACTGTTTAGTCTTTGAGAGTCTTTGAGCTTATATGAAGGTGCGCACACTACTCGATTTTTATTTGTACAACTAAAGAGTTGAATTGGCTACGAAACAATCGACAATCGCACAACAGTTGTACGATGGTTTAGGCTAAAGCGTACGCCTGCTCTTTTGTGACAACTGTGACTTTCGCCTGAAATCAATCTAAACGATGGGTCAGAGTTTTCGATTACGATGTAAAACTAAGTTATATGTAAAATTTAAATCAAATGGACTAAAATTCTTAGATAAGGAAAATTCGGTTCACATATTTTACTTGCTTTTGCCGTAAATATGTGAATTGTTATTACACGTGCAGCGAGTCCAAACTGTGACCACGTGTGACTGTTTGTGATTATGTGTATAAACTGTGACCACGTGTGACTATTTGTGACTGTTTGTGTGTTCAAACTCATTCGCATTTACAATTTATATTAATATAATCAAGCGTAAACACACACTTCTTTGTTGCCTAAGATGTCAGCAATTACAGCAATTTTTTGAATAATTCTTTTTTTAATAATAATCCCTACACTTACGTCAGGCTTTAGGCTATATATTTTCACGCTATCAAACTTAGGTGGTAAATAAATTGGATAAAAACCCTAATGTGGAAAAGAGACCATAAGTAGCTGCCAACATCAAGGAAGCAAAATGCCATAGTAAGGTAATTGGCATTTTGACATTTGGAATTGAGAATTTGACAAATGTAAACAATAAAATAAAGTTTTTATAATTTCACGCGGATGAAGCCGCCCAGCAACAGCTAGCATTCTATAACACAAAAATAAATTATTTAAAACGGAGTATTACGCAACATCAGATGTCATCCAGATGCGTTTGCTCATTTGTCAAACTGGTAACTTTATATTCTATGGCACAGTTCCAGATTATTTCGCGCCTACTGACTTATTTTGATTTAGTTTTGAATTGTTGGTTTACGTTATCGTTTTTGTAAAGATGAAAATATTTGATGCATTTGTCAGACGTTTGGAGACTTCTGTTGAAGATTGCCGTTTTTTGTTTCTCTTAAATTTGGTGTTCAAAATATTATCGTGAACATGATAAGTGAAATGGATTTAATTGGAGAAACGTAATCTCCTTTTTTTAATGAAATCCAAAAAACTATATTGGGCTAAGATTTGGGAATTGAGCAATTAATGATTTGGATTCATTATACTCGTACGGTGAAGGAAAACATCGTGATGCAACCTGCACATATCGGCCAAGACATTCAAATATATGTGTGAAGTCAACCAACCCGCACTTGGCCAGCGTGGTTGACTATGGCCTATAACCACAACTTTAGGGGAGCCCCTCGGTGATGATGATGATGATGTCCTATATAAAGCTATTAAGTTTTATATAAAAGCTTCTTTATTAATAAACTTCATAATTTTTTAATTCTATTCATTATCTATTTTCACTGATATGATGATGATATTGCCAAAGTACCTTAGATAACCTTTACAATACTGAAAGTAAAATATTCAATAAGTTGTTAATTAAGTATAATGTAATTTTATACATGTTAATTGTGAGAGACTTATCAAAGAGAAAGGATATCTTTTGGTATAAATGAAGTTTACGTCACGTCCCAACTGATTTGCAAGTATAAGTGAATACCTTTCACTAACTTTGCTATTTGGCAAATAAGGTTTTTCTGAGAGTAGTAACTATGTAAAAGTTGTTACGCAGTCGGTAGATATGAATGGAAGAGTACAACATACTGACCCTCCGTAGGGGCAAGGGCAAGCTGATGATGTAGTTAGCCTAGCTAAGCCACGAAAAATGAATCAAAGTAGATTCTGAGATTCAATTCAAATATATCTTTACAAGGACAAAATTGTGGTTTTTCTACCTTTACCTATCCTGTCTGGTGTTTTGATATTATTGTAGTCTTTCTATAACCTGAAAGTCTAGTTCAGCCAATATATTTGGTTAACCATTTTGATGCTTCGAATGATTAAAGTGGTAATTATAAATTTAATAAATAATATAATGGTATCGAGCGACCATATCAACTTCTCAAAGGCCAGCAACACATCTGCACTTCCTCTGGCATTGCGGATGTCCATGAGCGTCGATTAACATCGGTCTTCCCGCTGCTTGTTTGCATTCTACTCACATTAAAAAAACCCCGAATGAAAAGATGGTCAGTAACCAACTAAAATGTCATACACAAAAACCGTGACTTCGTAGCGGAATCCAACGAAAAATTTGAATAAAAAGATTGATCACTGCGATGAATTCCTTTTTACGTGGGCCCTTTACCCGGTGTCATTAATCAGTTCGGATAGTGTCAGTGAATCGACGGAATTTATCACACCAGATCCGAGTTCACGGCCTGGCCCTATAACGTATTCTGGTACATTTGTCATCTGATAGAAGCCCTTTTGTAAAAAAATATATCAACGAGTTTTTCCCCTCGTTTAGACTAAGCCGTTTGAATTCTAATGAACTTGTGATTTTTCATGTTAATACTGGCCTAATAGGGAAAAGAATGAATTTTTAATATTTCGCTTCGTAAACAATGCTTACAATCTGACAGACGTTATAATAATGAAGTTTGGAGTTTAAGCGTGGTTTCAGTTATTCAGTGTCCAGTCGTTAGTGATGGTTTGGATATATATGCGAGGAAATTTAGAATTAAGATTTTCACATGGTTGTACATTAAAAAATAAATCGTCTCCAATAATTACAATTTGAGTAACGTCACAGTCGTCAAAACGGGTTCCAATACGACTTACGGTTAAAAGTCACATTGAAATAGAAATTCTTTAGGAATTGAAAATTTAGCTATTTGAATTGTGCTCGCAATAATTGTCAAGCTAGTTATCTAATTTGGCTTATATTATTAGTCTGAATCGCGGCAATTATAGATAAAATGCGCATTAACGTTTGCGGATAACTGGTTTGGCATTAACAGTGGCGCTGGCATCACATTAACTCTAAAATATCGCACAGTAGCGCCATCTGCAACCTAGGTCTAACTATAGTTTGGATTAAAGTACTGATTACATTTAAACTTTATACCAAAGCATTCAATCTGATTTCAACATCGAATTTATTGGCAAATTATTGAGGACATTTCCTAAAATAATTTGAACACATTTTTACTCCTGATGACAAAGTACGAGTAGTGTTACTTGTAGTAGATTTTACTCCCAACTTCACCCGCGCTAAATCATACTAATATTATAAATGCGAAAGTTTAGATGGATGGATGGATTGATGGATGTTTGTTAGAGTTTGTAGCCTAAACGGCTGAATGGATTTCAATGAAATTAGGTATAGATGTAGAGGATAGTCTGGAAGAACACGTAGGCTACTCACTTTTGTTTTTTAATTCCACGCAGACAGAGTCGCGGGCGAAATGTATAATAATTAAAACATAAAAAAAATTAAAACATAAAAAACTAGCAAGTATAGCTTTTGTTACTCAGTGATAATGTAACTTTTTCATGGTGAAAGAAATAAAGAAATCTCGTCTAAAATCTTTACGCGTTGTATTTGAGAGGAAAATACTTTCATCAGCAAACATTTGAAGGGGAACGGAAAATGTGTGGATTGACAATATTGAAATATATTTATAGACATTGCTGACATGTTTTTCCACACGAACAGAAACACCTATTCCTTCTGAATGAGCATAATTTTATTACCATGCGCTGCTTGAGTGAAATCTAGTGAGCAATTAATATTAAACCAACTTCCCATTAATAAATTCTTCTGAAAAAGGTTCTGATAATACATAAACTTTTTCTGCATTATTGACAAAATATATTAAAGGCACTGTTATCTGAATAGTGGCAATTAAGAAGGGCATGACGAATGAAATGATGAATCAAAGATTAAGAGATCGCTATGAGCTTATATGGAGGTACACTATTCGATTTTTAGTTGTGCAACTAAACAGTTGAATTGGCTGCGAAACAATCGACAATCGCACGATAGGCGAAAATAGGCTATGGTGCCCACACTTAGAACAGGGTTACCTGTAGCACTCACATTTGTTCGTCGCCCTGGGCTCTTACATAACCGCGCCTTTCTCTAATGCTGATTTGATCGGGAAAAATTAAATATATACCCGAAACTAAATGTTCTTGTAAATTTTGTTGCAATTCTTTTCAAGTTCGATATTAAAAAAGATCAAGCCAATGATTTTTATGCCTTCATTTGTGGAGTTAGATCGTATAAAAATAACAAAAAAAACTTCATGTTAAACGCGGATTTATCTTTTAACATCATAAATAATAAGTAGTTACTTGTAGAATCCAATAGGGTTTATTCATTTTAATAAAAAAACTCTTGTAGACTCTTCAAGCTCACTGGTCAACTACTTTCCTTTTAAATCTATTTTATTGAAAGCTCTTTTATAAGGCTTGGTGTTTACTTTTTCTTTTATTTCCTTTCCATATTTCCTTCATAGCCAGTGGCTTCCTATTCTTTCTTCGTTTCTTTCTTTCCTTTTACTAAGTATACAATATTCCTTCTCTTTAATCCTTCATTGTAGGATTTTTTTTATCTGAAACAATTTCCTTATATTAACACGTTTAGTTTTTTTTTATTATGAGTTAACTAGCTTTCGCCCGCGACTTTGTCCGCGGGGAACTAAAAACAACAAATGTGAGTAGCATATGTGTTCTTCCACACTATCCTCTACATCTATATCAAATTTCATCTAAATCGGTTCAGCCGTTTAGGCTACAAACTCTAACAAACATCCATCCATTTAAACTTTCGCATTTATAATATTAGTAAGATTTCTAATCTGAAAGTATGCGTTCATTTGTTTATCAATGTAGCTTTTGTTTCTTATTTATTTGTTTAAGTTTGCGTATAATGTTGGTATTTTTTCTTTCGTAGAATTCGTCCACAGTTTATTTTAATATCCATTTCCCAGAATGTTGGTATCATTTAATATTAGACCTATTTTATTTCTTCTGCGTATTTATTTTACCTTAGAATAAAGTTATTATAGCTTTTAATGTAAGAAGCTCCAAAACGATTTCTTATCACGACTACATTGAAAAAAGACATAACATCTTCTAAAAAACTAAGACGACAAATTGTAATTTGTATAGGTATAAAGATAGATAACATAACATTTAATAATGTAATTCAGAATTCCATTAGAATTTTGATTCTGCCTGATTGTAAAGGGATTGTTTAATATTCGCTTTAGTATTCGGCCTTTAGTGTACCAAAGAATCAGAGTAAAAAAACTGCGGTAAATCAATAACATGAATTCCATAATGGCTTGGTACCATCTGGTACGGTTATGTTCTGGTATGGTTTGGATTATTGAATTTTATTGACACAAATTTTATGTTTTACGATCTAGTAGCTTTCGTCCGCTACTCTGTCCGCGTGGAATTACAAAAGAAAAGCAAGTAGCCTTAGTGTTCTTCCAGACTATCCTCTATATCTACGAGTATGCTTTTTATAACCGTTCAGCCGTTTAGGCTTCAAACTCTTACAAACATCCATCCATCCATATAAGCTTATCTATACTCTATACATATAATAAAATTTCGGGAAGATGATGTATTTGCGTTGTTGATAACGAAAATCGCATTTAAAAAATTTTTGTCTGTCTGTCTGTCTGTCCGCAAGCCGCATTTGTTCCGGGTAATCTCCGAAACGGCTGGACCTATTTCAACCGGACTTTCACTGAAGGGTAGCTGACATAGACGGGCATATTATAGGCTACTTTTTATCTTAATATTGCGTAGACATCGCGGGCAACAGCTAGTGCACTTACAATATTAGTAAGGTATTTTACGTTCTGATTCACGTAATGATGTTCTTTCGAATGGAATTCCAAAATTATGAAAATCAACTTATCCTTGTTCTTATGGAAGGCATACTCGTAGTATATACTACTCTTCCGTACATCTCTATCAGCCGTCATATCTGAATTCACTCCCTTCTGCATATCCTCTTTCACACAATTCATCCATACTTACTTCGGTCTTCCTCTATCTTTGGAGTTTACATTGACTCTTAACAGAAAAGGTTTCCTGCAATTGAATACGATAAGTGGTTTTACAAATTTCTAGAAATACATTTTAACTGACCTATTTCTCCGTAAACCCGAACACCGATTGAATTTTCTCCTCGAATCGTTCTATGTCAAGTCCAAAGCGAGAAAATAACTCGGATTGCTAATTGTTCGTGTTCTAATAAAATGAAAGTTGCAAACTAACGTCAATATTCAATTAAATGTACAATTATTTATTGCACGATTAAGATAAAAAAAAAAAAACATTTTTAACATTAACTGATCAGTTTTACTGTTCATTCAAAATTGTTAGAATTGAGCGCATATAAAGAGTAGATGTTGCTCGCGACTAATTAAATAATATAAAACATAGCCTATGTTACTGACAGATACTCCTTTCTATTGGTGAAAGAATATTTGAAATCGGCCAATAGTTTTTACGTGAATCAAATAATACAACAGTATAGATCTTTCCTCTTTATAATGTTCCCGTGCGGCTTCATCCGCGTGAAATTATTATAAAAAAACTTTATTTTATTGTTTAAATTTGTCAAATTCTCAATTGCAAATGTCAAAATGACGTGACGTGATGACAAACCATGGCAATCTTTTTCCTTGATGTTGCAGCAACTTATGGTCTCTTTCCCACATTAGAGTTTTTATCCAAAATACCCCTTAAGTTTAATGGCGTGAAAATATATACCCTAAAGCGTGACGTAAGTGTAGGGCTTTTTATTAAAAAGATAATTATTCAAAAATATGCTGTAATTGCTGAAATCTTAGGCAACAAAGAAGTGTGTGTTTACGCTTTATTATATTAGTATAGATAGATTTGTTTTTCATAGACATTTAAAAGTACAAATAGTAATTTAAACGTATATGATGATGATGTGATGATGTATACTCGTATTTCAGTTTCGAATTACATTCTACCTTCTGTTTTTGTCGATATTTCGACGAAATACTACACAAACACAATTTAAGCACAATCGTTTTTCATTTCGCTTCTCTTGTATCCACGTTTACATTATTCAAGGCGTATTATTGGTTTTGTTGTTCATTTGCGGTTGCTCTGACTGATCTTGTTTTACCTTAATTTTTCTTCTTTAAAAGTAAATATTTATCTTAATATTTCAAAGTTATTTTCTTGTTATTAAAAAACGTTTCTTCAAATCAGCGTATCGAAATTAAAACAAATCTCTACTTACGTTAATTGGAGACATTTTAACTAATGTAATATTTATATTGAACTAGTTTTTGCCCGCGACTCCGTTCGCGTGGAATAGAAAAAAACAAATAGCCTATGTGTTCTTCCAGACTATCCTCTACGTCTATCCAAATTTCATCGAGATCAGTTCAGTCGTTTAGGCTACAAACTCTAACAAATATCCATCCATCTAAACCTTCGCATTTATAATATTAGTAAGATTACGTTTTAATATTTATTCGAAATACAGTTTTATTCATAGTGTTTTATTAAATTCGCTCAGACGAAAACTACGCAATAGGTAAGAGTAATTAAAATTTTAGTGGCAACTATCCGATAAATTCTATATATCGAATATCTATCAGAGAAAATAATTTACGTTTTATTTATAACATAAAGTGGCAACCGAGCAAGCGGCCAACTGAATCCGCCTAACTGGCGAAGCGACCGCTGCCCATGGACATCCGCAATTGCGGATGCGTTGCCTACCCTTGATCGACGGAGGACGAGACGCACATAAAGAGGATATTTCCCCTTTCTATGCGTCTCCTCCGCCGTCAAATCTACTTTTTTCCATCCTTTCCTCTTAAGAAAAGGGTGGGAAGGAAAAAGGGATTAAATTAGGCCTCCAACACCACACTTATCAGACTGTACGCGGGGTTGCTCCCGCTTCACGCCTGTCTTCTGTGTGGTCGTGGTATTGGACCGGGCGAGCCGGCCCTACAGTACGAAGACGTTAAAGCGGGCTCTACCACTGTTAAAGTCTATCTATAGAAATATGATTGCTATTGATCTTATAATAGCTGTATTTAAGAAAATCCTGAGGTTTTTTCATCCAAGCAACAAGCTTAATTAAGACGCTTTTAAAATAAGAATATTTTAAATAACAAGAACACACTCGGCTTTCTCATCAGCTAAAAATCTAATTAGCCCATTAATGCTCGTTGATCCGAAGAAACTTTGTAAGTTGACTAGAGTACACTAGACATATTTGAGCAAAGTTTTGTTGAACTTGTCATAGTAATTAAGGATTTCGCTTTGAACATCAGAAGGAATAAATGTTGGAGAATTACATTCGGAATTATTTTGTTTCTAAGAATTTGTTCTTCACATTGTATTGTCTCTGAATGAGAGTTTTGTTTTGAGATTTTTGCTTGTTCTGGTCATCATTATTAAAATCTCCTTGCCCCTTATTCCCACGTAAGATAAAAGTAATTACGCTTCTATACATCTCTGTCAGTCATGTCTGAATTCACACCCTTCGTTAGAAGTCACGCAATCCATTCATACTTTCTTCGGTCTTCCTCTACTGTAGTCATCCAAATTCATTCTCATGAAATTGTTATTCGATTCTTATACTTTTTATATCATAAGTAGTACCTAAGAAAGTATGGATGGATTGTGTGACAGAGGATATGCTTAAGAAGGGAGTGGATTCAGATATGACGGCTGATAGAAATGTATGGAAGAGCAGCTCATACTGTGCCGACCCTCCGTAAGGGATAAGGGCAAGTTTATGATGAAGATGGTAAATACGCAAGCGGCCACCTAATTTCGAAGAAATGGCCGCAATGGCGACCGCAGCCCATAGACATCCGCTATTGCAGATGCGTTGACTCTAATCTACGGTATTGAATGTGATTGTGAAAATTTTTCTTTAGTACTTTCTTTGTTAAAAGATTTAAGTTAGTATGTTTTTTTTCTATTTATGGTAAAATTAAATATTAAAGTAACACTCACAACTCCAGTTCACACTTCAATATAACGTAAGCCGGTCTTTATACGACGTCTAAGCTATGTTTTGAATTCTCGAAGATCTACTTAAAAACGTACTCAGACGCTGTATAGCAAAATAGTGTCCGATATAAATTCTAATCCTCGTGTGACGACATGAATCCTTACAAATCTATATCGCTTGTGAATCAAAACACTGGATTCAAAGGTACGATGAATAGCAATTGTTTTCCATTAAAGCGTTTGATTGATGTACACTGGACGCTATTAGAATATTACACAGCGTTCATCAATCTTATATTCAAGTGCTTTTTGTTGTCCTCTATGTTTTATGGCAATTATTCTTGAAGTTTTTGACATCACGACAAACAGAACTCGTTCCTTCAACGATAGGAATTCTTGGAAGTGGAAAATCGATAGAAAGAGGATGTGAACCTGCAGGAGCGGTAACACAAAAAAAACCAGACGAATTGGTAACCTGCTTTGAGGAAGTCGGTTAAAAAAAGGATATTTTCTTTTCCTATTTATTCTGTGGCCTTTGAAGTTCAAAACAAATTAAAACAATAATTGCCTGTAGCCGAAATATTATATTTTAACTGCACATAAGAGAAATGGGACAAAGTGCCAACATAAAAATAAACTGTAGGGTTAATCGTTGGATACGCCAGAAATTACTTGCTTGGGACCTTTTTTACGTTATATTTTCCTTATAATATCTTCATAAGTTAGATGCTGGCTTGTGAAATATTGTGAGATTATTATATTATGTGTCCCGAAGCGAGTTTTTGTGCTCCGCCATTTCTCACGCGATACTCTTGAATTTCAAATTACTTTCTATAATATAGAATACGTATAAAATTGGTAAAGAGGTTTCAATTTCTTCGTAAAGTTTTTAAAACTCTTCTTAAACGAAGTTAATTTTATCTTTACTAAATCTTTATAGGCTAAGAGCTATTGGGTGAATTAATTTAATTAAAAATGTCATGAACACTTCAATAGGCAATTTAAGCATGTTTATTAATTAGTCATGTTAAAAAAGTACATCTAGCTATCAGATAAATGAAGGTCAATCTCCCACGTCTACTGTTAGCTTAAGATTTCCACTGTGGTTTTATTAAACACCTTGAAGTGGAAAATTTACTATATTTGAATTGTAAAACATCGTTATTGTTAATATCAATTGATTACGGTTCATAAAATCAATTAACATACAAAAGCTGTTCATTGTATGTTCGTGAAAAAATGTGTAACACGATACTCTGAGAGGTTTCACACAACAATGTAATCCCAGTGATGCGTTCACACGGCACGTGACCCGGAATATAGCCTCCAATTACCATAGCAACAATACTGTACATATGTGCAGTCGAGGAAATCCGCGGCGATCCATTTCTCTCCTTCATATACAAAGCAATTCAAATCTGCGATTTTAGTCTATAACCGACTTCCGCAATACAATCTCAGAGAATCATACACATGTACGCGACGCTTAGAGCCTAAAATTGCAGATTTTCGTTGTGTAAAAATTACCTTGTTCCTTGCAATAAGACATACCCCGTCTTCTTAACCAATTAAAGGTAAAAAGTTAAGTGTAATATAATGACACAATAATATTTATTTATGAGTGGAGGTACACTTGAGGAGTAGACCTAGAAAGAGATGGATTGCGTGAAAGGTGACATGAAGAAGGCAGTGATGACTGAGATGACGGATGATAGAGTATGGATAAGGTATGGGAGGTGATGATGATGAATAGTATACTTAGGACGGTAAAGGTGTTTACGTTTTAATACAAAATTAATCAATCAATTCAGTAAATAAATATAAAGGAATAAACCCTTCGTGACAATTTTACTGGCTGTATATTAAATGAGATCCTTTTTAGAAATGAACCCTTGGGTATTGTACGAGCCTCTGTATAAATCTTAAACAGAAATGTGACGCCTCACCCTTCCTTTATCGAGTTTTGTGTACACTTTGATATAAAAAGACATTATAGTCGGCTTTCATTGACAAAAAGCTGGACAAAAGGTGGCCAAAGTTACTTCTCAATCCTCAAAATAAGTAAATAAAAAATGTTAGTTTAAGACCCAAATGTATTACACCAAAAAGTTTAATTCTAAACAGACTTTAAACTAAAGGTCAAATAAACGAAACAACCAAAAAAGACAGTGCTAAATACGGACAGAGGTCCCATTAAACGTAACGTGAACATTATATCCTAATTTAGACCTCTATTAGAACAGGGGTTTATAGCAACTGTCATCGCTTCGATGGTTTAATTAGTCTCGTCTTACCTTTTACATTAAGGTCACGTTATATACTTAAGACCACCTTTCGTAGACCCTAATATTATATATGAACTGTGTAATTGTGAAGTTTAATACACTATGTATCAAACAATACACCCTGTATATCGATCAATATAGTATTGTTTATACAAGGTGGTGTTTTATAAGCGCTCAGTAAAGTTTATTTTAGCAACATGTGTCGGTCTAATTATTTTTAAGTGTACAAGTTCTATGAAATCTTTTTTACTTTAATTTTAAGTGAGTAAAATAGGATATATTTTTTTAATTTCACGCGGGCGAAGTTATTGATAAACTAAGTCAAATTAGTTGTACAGATAGACAACAGTTACTATGATTAACTTGTTGCAGGTATGATTATGATCAAGTAATATTAAGCGTAACTTAAGTAACTTAAGCCTTGACAGCGGGCGACCACGCCGTTCTAACTCAATAATATTCATCGGAAATCCCTGTTTTCTTGACGTCCTTTACTTATAACTTGATTAAGTCCACCTGTTTAAACAAAATTAAATTCATTTACAGGCAAAGGGAATTCTACAAGTAATGCGCGGTATTTAGGACACTGTTTTATCTTAGCTCTAAGGTCTTCGAACTTGATTTTAAATAAGCACTTCAAATTTTGATACTTAAAACATTGTTTTCATTTTTAAAATATCAAAAAGTTATAATAACTAATTGTTTTACGGCTATTACTCACGTCTATTTTTCGGTGGCTGTACCGACCAGTTTCAGACCCTGCGGGAGTCCTTCTTTAGGGCAAGTTTTAATGGTGTTGTTGCGCGGTCGCTTTGCGCTTTGCACTGCGGGCCAACGCACGAAGGGCGCGGCTTTCGGGGGCGCCCGCCAGTAATAGCCGTAAAATAATTAGTTTCAATAATTTGAGTTATAACATAATTAAAACACCTACATTACTTAGAAGTTATATTGTGGATAAGGCTTACAAAAAATTGAGATTTGCCTTAAAAGCTACACCTTTTACAATACATTCGAATATACAAGCCCTATTTGGTCTCCTTGGTCCTCGGTCAAGCGTCGGTGGCTCAGTGGTTTAAGCACTTGACTTGTAATGTACAGGTCTTGGGTTCGAATTCCACCGCCATGTACCAATGTGATTTTCGAATTTCGAATTTTCATACGTACTTCGTGATGCAACTTGCACATATCGGCGAAGAAATTCAAAGATATGTGTGAAGTCAACCAACCCGCACTTGGCCAGCGTGGTTTGACTATGGCCTAGTCACCCCTTACATTAGGGTAGGCTCCGAGCCCCTCGGTGGGGACGTATAGTGAGCTGGTGATGATGATGTGATGATGATTTGGTCTCCTTATGCTGAATATAGATTTGTCACTAATAGTTTGGTGAAAAACCACAAATGTTATTTCTCCTTTGCTCTAAAACCTGATCTAGGGATTTCATTAATTGTGAAAAATCGTGAGCTAACCGGAGCTATTCTATTCTTGCATCCAATTAGCCTTTTCGATTAATTATCAAGTGCTTTCCATACAAAAAACATCAAATTGTATCCAACTAGTCAATCCTTTTGTCAGCCTTTCTATATTAATAAAGAGGAAAGATTTGTATTTTTGTAAATGAAATAACTCAAAATCTACTGGATCATTTTCCAAAATTCTTTCACAATTAGAAAGCTATATCATCAGTGAGTAACAAAGGCAATGTTTATTTTTTTTTAATTTCACACGGACGAAGTCGCGAGCAACAGTTAGTTGTAAGTAAGACAATGAATCTCACCCTGTCAGTCCATTCACGTAGTCAATTGTTCTGTAATGCTTTATATAACTCGAGTGAATACTTCAAAAACTTTTCCAAGGGTAAATCTTCATTTATTACAACGTTTTGAGAAATCACAGGCGTCAGGATGTTGTAAAAATGGCATGACGCCAGCCCTAATAAATTGCGACTTTGTATGGCATTGTGAAATAGCCTTGCGAAGCACAATGGGGCAAATCTATCATGCGTTATAAACAGAAGGGTAATTCAAGGGTAGCCATAAATATATCCTAGTCAATCTTACTCTTAATAATGGGAAATTTTGGATTAATGAATTAGAGTTTGTAGACTAAACGGCTGAACGAATCTCGAAGAATTTTGAAATAGATGTAGAGGAAATTCTGGAAGAACAAAAGTGCGACTTTCCGGTACTATTATTAGTAGTACATTTCCCGCGGTATACATTAACTTTGTTTTTTAATGTTTACTCAATAATTCTGCAAAAGCACTTTTACTTAAATTTAAATTGTTAAGGATAAATAATATATTCTATACTTTATGACAATCAATAGAGTCTTCCAGTAAGGTATGGTTTTTATTTAAGATATTATTAACTTTATTATATTAAAAGTAATTAATGAATTTATTTCATTAAAGTCACTAAGGAGGGCTTCTCAAGTGAGCTTTCAATTTCCGCTTTCTCTATCAAAAGCTCTTTTTTATTCTTTAAACAAGAATATTTTATCATATTCTTTAAGGATCTTTGCATGAACTGCAAAAAATATACTCAGTACCTATTCTACAAGAAAGAAATTAAAAAAAGAATTTTTCATCCCGCTTTTAAAGTAACAATTCGTTCGCAGTTGTAACTACTGGATGATTCTGTGTGCAAGATCTCTGATTGGTCTGTAATTTTCTACGTTACCGCAACCCCCTTTCGTTACTCAATCCCCTTCCGACATTAACTACTGGTGACAATAGCCAGAATTCACATTTAGAATTATGTATAGAAAATTCAATAGACATTTTATACCGCGATCCAAAACGTGTTCAGTGCCATCTAGTGTCAATAATGTCAAACTTCAAACACGAAAGTTTCTCAAACGATACTAGAATCCAAACTGTTTTAATATTGACTTAAAAAAACTATTTTTGAATTATTTCCAGTCTTATAGGTTAATGATTTCATAAAATAGCGTAGTAAATATCAAATTGAACGACATTAAGCAAACAGGCTTTCCGGATTCGATAAACAATATTTATTCGTTTCGTACGAAGCAGTAAGGGAACTGTTATAAGAATTTAGTGTGGCGTCGCAGTCACATTGGAGAAAATTGAATTTCACACAAATAGAATAACGACTGGTACGTTGACGAAAATGTACTGCCTTGGCTTTTAAAACTAACGTCTATATTTGCTTTTATACTTTTGTAGGCTTTGATTTATCAAAAAATATATTTATTTACCTACCCTTTATGTATGGTTAGCGCAATTTGCAATGCTTTGGTTCGGTTATATTTTGGTCTAACCATTAATTCTCATTATTTTCTTGTTTATATGCCCATTATCTCTCCGCATAACATGTCCTACGTTACCCTCGCTCCTCAATATCTCGTGACCGCATGTTAGCTAATGTTTGTTGAGTTATTAATTAATTTTAGCTTCCATTGCTGCTATTTCATGAACATTTTTTACACAATTATGAAGCATCTATAATTGCTGTTTCTTTGGAATAGGAATACAATTTCTAATATTTCTAAATGCAAAAGTTTAGATGGATAGATGTTTGTTAGAGATTGTAGCCTAAACTGCTGAACGGATCTCATTGAAATTTGGCATAGATTTAGAGGTTAGTCTGGAAGAACACATAGGCTACTTACTTTTTTTCAATTCGCAGGTGAAAGCAAGTAATAAATAAATCTATCAAAGATATGTTTCAAGTTACCGTTCAAACAGAATTTAATTTTTATCAGTAAAATAAATATTCGCATTGATGTATGTTATACGATGTACGAAGCATGAAAAGACCAATTACTGTGATGAGAATCCATATTGTTTTTCCTTTCGAGTTCACACATAAATGTAAGAAGCAATCTACTTAATTGTTTCTCGGAAAAGCGAAATTGTAAGAGCAAGTCGAAACGCGAACGCCCCCGCTTCACGCGTCAATACATGCAATTACAAGACTTTCTTTACATTGACAATTCAGTAAACAACGTTCTTTGGAAGACTTTAGTCTTATCCTGAAATATTGCGTTTCAACGGATCAAAGCGCTTAATAATACGGCTTATTCAGATACAAAGTGTAATTTTGTACCTCGGAAATAATTTTAGTCATTTTCCAATTCTACCTTCGGAATATTAATGAAATATGTTGAGAGGAAGATATTTTTTTTTTATCCTTCTGTGTTTTATGTTTGACAATCAAATTTGACTCAACATAATACAACAAAAGAAATAAAGTAGAGTAACATAGCTTTATAGATCTAATCAAAGGATTAGCAGAAAAAATAGAAAGTTTCTAAGCATTTTTAATTTTTCAATAACAAGAACTTTTTATATTCAATTAGCTCCTGGTTAAACCAATCAATTTAATTTCTATAAAAGGATAGACGGTACTAAAAAGATGCTGTTCTATTAGTCCACAAACTTTTTTAATCCGTAACAGTTTTTGGCTTGTATCAGATATTTATTTTGGCTGAGATAAGCAAAATAATAATAAAGCTGAAAACATCAGAACAGTAAATGGGGCGGACGCTCCACTTTTATATTTTTATTTAGTAGTCAGACGTCATCGCGCCTTACATGTTAGTCCCGATATTACGAGACAAGAACTCATAAAACTTTACTGCCTTGTATGAAGGCCTTCGAATAATGCATTCACTCTAGATTAATTTGACTGAAAGATAATATGACCAATTAATTTTCAAAACGAATAAATCACATTGTAAAATGATATCAGTGATATTCCAAAAGTACCATGATCTTGGTAGAAGACTTCGAATTTGTTTAATGGCTGGCATCACTTTTACGATTTGTGTTGATAATATTCTTAAGTGCCGAAGATTTGCAATACTAGATGACCACTAAGTTGCTGGACCAATCCAAGAACCACAAAGGGTTGTAAGCTATTGAGGAGAATCACTACTATGATTTAAGAATGTAGAAAGACATATTGTGATAGGTCTAAGCACTTATGGATGGATTGTGTCAAAGGCGACATGATTAAGACGAGATCAAAGACGTTACGATAGACTAATTTAGAGAACGAAAACCTGATGCGATCTCAATTACAAGAAAAGGATGACCGTCGTTTAATAATGTCATTAATCTAATTAGAAAGAGACATTGAACTGCTAAATTAAAACATTAACACCATGAGCTCGACATTCCAGTCGCGTCAAGTGTAACGAGGTCAAACGTAATATGATGGTATTCCCAAATTAAAGCCAGAATAATAACCCTATAAACGTACTAACGGGTAATATCAAGAACGTTATGATCCGTGGCGGCGTATTAAATCGTGTGTAATGCAGCGTCGCAATGAGCTGTGTGCAGCATTCAATTTGCATCACAATCCACTTCGTTTTGCATTCTGTACTCTTATGCAAATTATTTTGTTCCGTTTTTTATGCTTACAACTGAGAGTTGTAAGTCTCTCTGCCTCCCTAGTTAGTGCCTCCTTTGGTTATGAGAACTGCTATTCTAGTTAGTTTTATAGTTCTATGTTATTTATGCTCACTTTCAGTGTCCTACTCTCTCTTCCCTCCTTGTATCCATGAAGTGTTCTGTTTCTCTTACTCTCCTCCACTTCTCTTTGTCCTCGACTATTTAGTTTGAGACACTATTTTATGCTTTCGATTAATTAACGTTGTTTTCTAAATTGTTCTTTTTATTTATTCATTCAAATTAGTCCTTACTTTATTATTTTTCTGTGATTTTTTTAAAAAACGTAATAGATTTTACAACTTAGCCCTTTAAAACAATTTATGCTACGGCTACTGTATTTACCGTAACGGCATCTAAACGGCTTGTAAGGTTTATATCATCGAGTAAAGGGGAGCAAAGATTGATAAAACAGTGAACACTTTATCGACCATTAAATTTATATAGCCTCTTGATCGGATCAGAGTGGAATGTTAGGACCTATTTTATTAATTCTTAAGTAAATTGTTAGATGCCGAAAACATTAGATAAGCACAAAAAGTTTTATTTTTGAAAGCCATTATTTCAATCGTGATATCTCATGTCATACCTATCTTCTTAATCTAGCTATCTATCCATATTTTTATGTCTACTTAGAATGTTGGGTATTCAAGTCTTGATATAAGTTATTTCAGAGGACTGATATTGTCTGTTAAGGGTATTTTTGACTACAGGTGATGAGTTGAAATCCCGCAACTTGGCTATTGTCGTAAATATTCTAGCACAAGCTTAGAGATTGCTACAATGGTACGACAAATTTTAGTTTATTTAGAAAATATTCTATTATAGTAATGAGTATTACTTTTTTCAATTTTTAAAAAATAAACCAAGAACACTGTTTAATCAAACATTGTAAAATAAATACAAGAACAGAAAAGATTTTTTCCAAACATAATGCTTAAATACACAATAGACAAGAGATTTAATGGATATTTGAAAAGAAGGAAAAATAAACTCTAACGCAAAATAACAAGGAGATTTGAAGAGGATAATTTTTAAAATGTTTTTTGTTCAAAAAAAAGTTCTTTTAAGTGATAGGGATCAAACAATAAAATATCTGGGCGCAATAATTGCTGAAACGTTCCTTTATGTTCTTTTCCCTTTTGAGATCAAATTCTGAATTGACAATTATTTACGTAGCCTTTAGCGCCGCTTTTAAAATAAATTAAGCGAAACTCAATAGCCGTTGTTATAAATTTTACTCAATTGAAGGGAGAAAGATATTTTTGGAAACGATTCCGATGTTAAGAATCGTTTTAATTTACAGTAAATAAAACACATTATATTGTAGGAAGTAAATTGTGTTAAGAGTTAGAGTATACTTGAAACTAAACTATCGTACAACTGTTTAGTCTCGCTTTGATTCCTATGAGTTTATATGGAGGTGCGCACACTACTTGATTTTTAGTTGTGCAACTAAACAGTTGAATTGGCTTTGAACAATCGACAATCGCACAACAGTTGTGCTATAGTTTAGTCAAAGGTTTACGCCCGCTCTAATGATTGAAGTACGGAAATCTGAACTTCGGCATTCAACTAATGTGATCCAAGTCCTAACACAAGACCTTATGTGGTAAGAAATGGTACATAAAATGTTCTATCTTTCTCCTTCTCTGATATAAAATAGAAAAGAGAATACTTTTTGTATAGCTCTTTTAGTAGTAGAAACGCCTAGTAAAACTTTGTAAAGACAAATATAGTCAGACATTTCATTAATAAGGTAACTGCTCAAGCAAAAAATATTTAAACTAGAAAAAAATTCGAATGTACATTCTCCGGATATCTTCATTAAATTAGACAATTTAAATAACATACAAGAATTTCAAGTATCAACCATTACTTTAATTGGAAATACTTGTTGAGTAACAAAAAGTTTACTTTTCCTAATTAACTGTTTGCTCAACGTTTTTGCAAAGTAAAAGAGTGATTGCTTATTTATTTCAAATCGAAAAGAACCAGAATTATGGCATTGATCTGGACGTAATTTGGTATAGGTATCGAATATAGTACGTATAAACACATGGGCTACATTTAATTTTTTTTTTTAATTTCGTGCGTGCAACTGAGTCAATAATTTAAATCAAATTAATCAAAAACATTGGAAAGGAATAGTCTTAAAAGAATATCAGTAGCTAATATCTGTCTTGAAGTCGACTTAAATGTAAATTTACAAGACTTTTCAGAGATTCCTAGAACGTATTCCTCAATCGTCAGTTCTATCGTGATGAATATGATCTTTGCAGAGTCGTAACCGACGCCAGCGATGTCGCTGGAAGGCCAGCGATGCGTCTGCGTCGTCGTTCTCCTCATACACACGGTCACTGGAGCTGGCGAGGGTAAGTACAAAACCATATTCATTGCTGTCAGCAGACTTAGATCACTCATGGTATGGATGACTGTGAACATCCTTATACGCTATTGAAATTGGCGATCAGAAAAGACTGCTCTCAGCTTGTGAAAGCACTGACAACAACCGCTACCAGTCTAAGAAGTAATAGCAGAGAAGACCAATCTGTTTACTGAAGTCTACTCTAAAATTCGTTCTTATTTGACATGACTTCTTAATCATTAAATAACTTAGTTGACCTCGACAGCGGAAGAACTTTCAATAGTCTCTTTTTTGTACAAAGAATTTTGTTACATACAAAAAATTCCGATGTTCATTCCAAAAACCAATTCCTCAGTTATATCCTAAACGTACAATGACGATACAAAGAAACTCTTCCGTAAACCGCACAAAACTATTGATAAAAAAGTCAAAAAACAATTTTCATTTCAATTCTTATATTTCTCGATTCTAACAGAAAGATAACAATCAAACTAGAACTTCGTGAGCAAAGTAAAGTTTCTAGGAATAACATGTATTGTTGGTGAGGGAAAAATAACAGACGGTAATCAGGTCATCCAAGTTCCCTGATCAGAAACAATGCGTATACAAGCGAACAATGTCTTTGCAACGCGACAAGCGCTAGGAAATAACAATAAATATAAAAATAAACATTGTTTGAACTAACTAGATGGTTGTTTCAATATTACACTAGCGGAGCATTCTTGTTTGTTGGCAATAATTTGAAAACAATACTTTTATTTTTTTCATTCAAAAGTTTGACTTTTGTTATGTGAATGCCAATTTTTGAAATACACAAAAAAGAGGCATATCGATTCAAATTTTCATTGAACTATTATAGTCATTGATGGTACAGGAAATAAGTTCATTGTGATAATGGAAAAGACAAACCCAGAAGTCGCATTATTTGAATTATCTTCAAATAAATTAATTATGAATATTGGAATTGAAGAAGATTGTTTTTTTGAAGGTGTTTGTCATTCGCTCTTTCATTATCTACAAAAAAAATAAGATATCAAAATTTACTTATACGACAAAATAAGCAGTCATTTCTACCAGTAGAAGCATACTCCGACCATACCACTAAAAATAATGCATCAAGTTCTCTAGTTTCAAAGAAAATGTTCAATAAATTACTTCATTCACAGGACCATCATCTCCAGTGCCTGAAGTATCAACCATTAAAGTAGAACAGAATGAACTGACAGTAACATTCCCGCCATTAGATGAGTTCTACGGTAACACACCAGAGAAGCATTTTGGCACTGAAAATAATACTCTAGTGACGTCACAGACTGGATCTACTGCTCTCCTGCCTTGCGTTATCAGGAATATTGGAGATGGTATAGTAAGTATGGTGTAGGTAAATATTATTTGAAGCGACAATAACGTCAATAGTAGGTTAATGGTACTGATTTCCGATCACATGATCGAGGGTTCGGAACTCACGATTCGACTAGTGTAAACTATTCCTAGCAGAACAAATAATAGTAAATTCAATGACAGCTAATATTTTGAAAAAAAAAAAAACAAGAAATGGTACACTTTTATTGCATTTTTTTAATTTCAATTTCTCTTCTAATTCCACACCAACACTTGACAATTCTCCCAGATTTAGTTAATCAAAATATTAAATGAATTGAATATCAAAAAAATAGAAATTATTTAAAAATCTGAGTAAAACATAGTTTATGCAATATTTTTTTCTTATAAACGATATTCCCTAAAAAGTCGTCGATGCGTGATATTGGACCGTATAGTTACACCATCTGCACATCAACTGAGGCGTATTCTTTTCCCTAACATAAGACCAAATGGATAATACGATACTCGAAAATCTAATTTAAAAAAGTAATAATAATATTGCATGGTTGTAATGTCAAAAAATTGTCCATTTTCATTTAAAGAACTATGTTCGTTCTTGATGGATCAATTTCCAGTTCTCCTCTTGTACCATCCTCTAAACCTCCTCTTCACCTTCATCTGTTGCATTTATGATGTTCTCGATCTTCCGCTGTTTCTTTTCCCTTCTACTTTCTTCTATTATGGTCGTCTGATGTCTCAGCATCTTTTCTCTCCTATTCAGCAGAGTATTTATCCAAATTTAAAATTACTATAATAAAATACCCCAAATCTGTCATCAAAATCAATTCATTTATATCATATTAATCAAGCAATCTGTTTGTTCCACATAAAAAGAATGACTTCCACCCCAATTCATTGTAGTACTGTATTTGGGTCGCTATCGATTCTAATTATTCAGACCAAATGTTGACCCAACACTTCTGTACCAAAATATAATAAACCAATTTAGCATCCAAGTTATTAATGCTCTATTTGATTTAAACTGCTTTTATTGAAGTGACTGAACCTGAGAAGCCTTCCTCTATAACATGTTAAAAGTCAAGCAAAAACTATCATTAAAACTAATATTTTTATTTTATCTCCTAAATTTTAAGGATAGAAACTTTTAGAGCTCTCAAGATTTCAAACTGAGATTTCAAAACCCAGACAAAAGTCGAAATATTAATAAGACTGGCCACACATTACGAGCTTGTTTCTAAAAAATGATAACATTGAAAAAGGTTTCATGTTGATAGGTATCATGGATAAGAAGAAAGGACTATCATCTGCTAACAGTTGGCCTGACCACGTACAGCTCAGATCAGCGATTTCAAGCTATACATTTGCAGCATTCAGAAGTAAGTGATCAATGTTATTCTGACAGCTAAAGCCTACGGTAACAAGGAAAGTAATCTTAATTATTTTATGCATACGAGTGTATCATAATTTAATAGATAATACTATGTTAGAAGTACAAATCTATACTAATATAATAAAGCGTAAACACACACTACTTTGTGGCGTTAGAGTCAGCAATTACAGCATATTTTTGAATAATCCTTTTTTTAATAAAAAGCCCTACACTTACGTCATGCTTTAGGCTATTTATTTTCACCCTATTAAACTTAGGGGTAAATAAATCGGATAAAAACCTTAATGTGGGAAAGGGACCATACGCTACAAGCTGCCAACATCAAGGAAGCAATATTGTCATGGTTTGTCATCATGTCATCATTTTGACATTTGCAATTGATAATTTGACAAATGTAGGTAAACAATG
>LD689021.1:779439-789534 GCA_003118335.3 Papilio memnon
GACATCTTAGGCAACAAAGAAGTGTGTGTTTACGCTTTATTATATTAGTATAGAAGTATAGATAAATGAAGTACGGTAATCACAAAGTATCCGTTAATTGAAGCATTAAAGAGCACTTACGAGTACAGCATCTATTTACATTAAATGCTCCATGTGTTTTAAACGTTTACCAATTGGTAATATATGTATTGACATCTCTTTTATTCTTATTAACAAAATAGAGACAACAATACGAGTCACAATTGAAACTGGCAACAAACTTTTGAATTAAGAAAAGAAAAAATAACCTGATTACAAAGCAAAAGACGATCTTCACAGAACACCGAGTTTGTAGCGTAATTTAAACTCCAAGATAATACAGAAAATGCAACTGACTCTATTCTTTAATGCATAAATAAATGAAATCAACTCGACAGCCACTTTCTTATTTAAATTCATATTTTTAAAGCTTAACTAAGAAAGAAAATGAGTCCTTTTGGTAAATAAGATAACTTAATAGATAAAAGTTGTGAAGTATTTCAAGTTAAAACGTTTTTAATAGCAACATGCAACTATAATTGAAAGTAATTTATGAAAATGTAATTCCAAGAAGTGATGATGGCTACAAAGGTAGAGGAACACCGTCTCGCAAGAACAATAGCAAAAAATGCCCTCTAATCAAAGACATCTAAAACAAGTTGTAAAGTTTCTGATGCTTGTATAAAAAGAGGGGATATAAACCCTTCCTTACCTATAATTCCTCTCCCAATCATGGATGAATGTTTGTTAGAGTTTGTCGCCTAAACGGCTGAACGGATTTCGATGAAATTTATCGTAGATGTAGAGGATAGTCTGGAAGAACACATAGTCTACTCACTTTTTTTTAATTCCACGCGGACTGAGTCGCGGGCGAAAGCAAGTCCTTTATAAATTCGCAATGGAAACAAGATAAAATTATCATTTGAAACTCGAAGTAATTTGCAACTAACTTCTATCAAGCTTGATTTGTCTCAGTTGACAAATTCAATTATCAATCAAAGGTTATAACTTCCCCTTTGACGTTATGAATCGAATCAATGCATTCAAGTCAAATTTGATTCAATAACTATGTTGAATGTAGTCAGAATTCACTTCCCAGTTTGGAATATAAAAGTGGCAGCAAGCGGCCAAGGCATGGGGGTACTACCATTGTAGTTTAGTTTTATTTTACTGTTAGGTAGCAAACGAGCAAGCAGCTCCTGAATCTGCCTAATGACGAAGCGACCGCTGCCCATAGATATTGTTAATGCCTAAATAGACGGAGGAGGAGATGCACATAAAGGATATTTCTTTGCATGCGCCTCCTCCACTAACATATCCACATTCCCTTCCTATCCTTTCCTTATAGTAAAAAGGCGAAAAGGGAAAGGGACTAAAATAAGGCCTCCGGTACGCACACTTATCAGACGAAACGCGGAATTGCTCCCACTTCACGTCTATCTTCTGTTTTTGATATTGCACCGGGCGAGCCAGCCTATTCGAGCGATAATGGGTGCTTTACCACTGTTAAACTGTTTTGATTCATTCATGTATTAGATAACTTTTTAGGTCATACCAGCATGACATAAACGGACTTAAATTACGTTAAATCCGCGCCAAAACATCCCCTATTAATATTCATTGAATGATTAATTTGAGGTTACAATTCATACATTAGTCCCGGTTGTGTCGATGTATTACAATTAGTCGAGTACGCATTTGTTAAATCCCGTAACTGCAGTTAATATTACTGGATGTTTGTTAGAGTTTGTAGCCTAAACTGCTGAACGGATCTCGATGAAAATTGGCATAGATGTAGAGGATAGTCTGGAAGAATACATAGTCTACCTACTTTTGTTTTTAATCCCACGAGAACTGAGTTAAAGGGTAGTAGTTAAGTTATTCTAATCTAAACTTAAATATGAATTCAATTTATGAGAGCAGATTTTGAACTAAATATTGAAAGGTTAGAAAGGTAATTTATCTGTTATTAACATATGATAGGGCGAACAGCTAGTATATTATAGTTTTCAAAATTAATTTAAAAGCCATATTTCTATACTTTGATCGGATTAGTGTCAGTACTAATGAGTTTGCTTTGTAGACGATTTAATCCTTATTCACTAACGAAGGAGTAATTGCTACTCAATGAAGTAATCCTTCTATAAGTTTTAGAGCGGGCGCACACCTAAAACTAAACAATCGAACAGTGTTGTGCGATTGTCGATTGTTTCGCAGCCAATTCAACTGTTTAGTTGCATAACTAAATATCGAGTAGTGTGCACCTCCATATAGTAGGAATCAAAGCGAGACTAAACAGTTGTACGATAGCTTAGTTTCAGGTGTGCGCACGCTCCTAATAGGAAAGAGAATTCATAGGGTTCTCTTAATTGTGACGTCATAACTCACAAATTGAAAAAATTAAAGGTCACAAAGAGGTTTTTAAATATTTTTTAAATCACATTCCAAAGTTCAAATCACGTTCAATTTTTTTTTTGTTTAATATTTGTAGCTTTCACTTCTATGCCTTATTTATAAGTTCTCAGATCTCAGTTCAGTTCTCAGGCCTAAACCTTAATTTGTAGCACAAAAATCGACTTTTATGAAAATTTTATGAATAACTTGTGTTAAAAAAAAACAAAAAGGAGGTTTAGAAATAGCTATGGCGTGCTATTCGAACTCGATGTTTTCCAAGATTTTAGAGTTTTAATTCAAAACCACTATAAGTGCTCTGTGTCGAAGTAACATACCCTATAACACTCCGGGGAAAAAACTCGAATTAACATTCGTCAAAATCGATTCAGTCGTTCAGGCTCTGTGCCGTAAAAATTTACTGTTAAGAAAATTACTACAGTGCTGTAGAACTGGCACAACACTATAGATTATTGGCATAGACGTCACATCTCTAACTGACAGATGTCAATGACATTAGGCATTGGATATTAGCGCGCATTCCTGGCGAGATCAGTAGTGGAGTGTTAAATTTATATCGCTAGTTACAATCAAATAAATTGTTTAAAATAACATACGAACTTACTCGCGAAAATAACACTATGATAATTTTCATTTCGAGTTATGTTAGTAATTCTACATGTGCCAACAATCCTACATATGTGTAATAGAAATACCGACCTTTCTCTGAATTCTCTTCTATTGTGAAATGTAGAATGAAATGTAACTTATTTCCTTATTGTAATAATAAATGTTTGGGATTATACAAGTAAATGTACGTCTAAATGTAAACTTAAGTGTAATTTGAACTACGAAATATATATCAATACAACTTTTGTTGTTAATTCATACTTTATAATAGTACTAGCTGTTGTTCGCGACTTCGCCCGCATGAAATTAATTAGCCTATGTTACTAACAGATAAATTGCCTTTCTAACGGTGAAAGAATTTTTGAAATCGGTCCAGTAGTTTTTACGTCAATCGAATACATACAAATATACAAATCTTTCCTCTTTATAATATTACGAGTAGTATAGATTATAGAGAGGAAAGATTTGTATTTTTGTATGTATTGAAATAACTTAAAAACTGTTCGGCTGATTATAAAAATTCTTTCACCATAGAAAAATAATTTATCTGTGCGTAACATAGGCTATATTTTTCATTTTCACGTGGACGAAGTTGTGAGCAACAGCTAGTTAATGATAAAGTTTAGATGTATAGATGTTTATTACTATGTACCTCCAGAACGGATTAACAGATCGTGGTGAAAGGTATAGAAATAGATAATTACTATTTTAATTTTTATTTTAATCCGCGCAAACGAAATCGCACGCAAAAGAAAGTCTTATAAAGAAGAAGGATTTATATTTTTACATGCAACTAATGAACTAAAAACTACTGGACCGATTTCAAAAACTCTTTTGTCATCAGATAGCTACGTAATCACTCTGTAATAGGCATTTTCTAATAATTGTAATTCTAAAATGTCATATGTTAGGCAATTATTACATTTTAGTTTATGTTCTTTACGTTTTAATATGTTTTGAATGTATGAAACGAGTAAAGTTTTTCTTTGCGTGATTACTTTTTCAAACACGTGCATGATATCTTATTCAAGTTTTTCTATCTACATAATAATGTGCCTTTCAACTTGTATGAAAAATGCTTTATATAGACAAGAGCTTATTCAAGATAGATACTAGTTTGAAAACAATCTGTTTTCTGATTTTAATTTAGTTTTTTTAATGTCCAGTTTCCCAGCGTTTCAATAATCGTTAGTGTTTTTGGTTCGATAATCATGAAATGCGTTTCTAAACTACGTAACTTGAGTTTAACTGCATTAAAACATAGATTAACTTAATACTAATGAGTAGAGGTAATGATAAAATGACCGGTAACTTCAGAAACCCAGCATAAATGCAATTAAAACACAAAGCATGATCTCTTTCTGGATAATGGCGTTTTTTAACATATTTTTTTTAAGAGAAGGGATTAAACGTGCGGCGGGAACACAGAGGTGGTCAACGACGCCCACGGATATCAGCAACACCAGAGGATCTACAAATACGTTGCCGGTCTTTGAAGAAATTGTAGGCTCGCTTCTTGAACATACGTTTTTATCCCACTATAAGTCGGCCTCAAAGTTTTCATCTCACTTGTTAACCATATCACCTTTAAAGCAAGCTATCGATTTTGTAACAATAATATCTAGCGGCTCGTTACTCGCTAGTATCACCGTAATCACTGCATTAATACTAGCTGTTATGTTAAATAAAGTATAACAGTCGGCACACACCTTTGACTAAACTATCGCACAACTGTTGTGCGATTGTCGGTTGTTTCGCAGCCAGTCCAACTGTTTAGTTGCACAACTAAATATCGAGTATTGTGCGCACCTCCCATAGGAATCAAAGCGAAACTTGACATGTCCATAATCATCAACTTACCCTTATCCCTTACGGAGGGTCGGCACAGTATGTGCTGCTCTTCCATGCATTTCTATCAGCCGTCATCTGAATCCACTCCCTTCTTAAGCATATTCTCTTTCACACAATCCATCCATACTTTCTTCGGTCTTCCTCTTCCTTTGTAGCCATTCAATCTTAACACTTTAACTTCACATGTCCATACGAAACAAAATTAAAAATAGAACAAAGTTGATGACGTCATATATTTCCAGGTAACGTCTTCCTAGGCATTAGCAAACTCAATGACGTTCCCGTTTTCCACTACATTAAACAACTGACCCTTATCTAATAGATTACTAACACTCAAAGAAAAAGGGTTTGAATTGATTTATCCAAGCATTAAAATAAATTGAAGTTCAGTAAAAGCTAAGCATAAACTCTACTATGACTCGAGTTGATTGCTAACTTGTAAAAATAATTGGTTCGCGTTTAAAATTGTATATCTTCATTACAAATTGTTCTAGAAAATTTCCTTAAATCTTGATACGTAAAAATGTCTCAATGATGTCGTTCAAAAGTTTTACATTTCAAATCGAAATTGAAAATCATTTTAATCCGTGCACAGAACGTTAAAACTTTTCCAATAGCCGCAGATCGTTTGATGTTCCGGCTTAAGCTGTTTCATTCTGGTACGATTACTGGCTAAAATTTATAGAAGACTTTATCTTACTTTCCTTCTCTTTTATTTGCAGCAATCCATAGAATTTTTTAACAATTCTGAAAAAGGAATAAGAGAAAAAGTAAAAATAGTCTTAATGAAATTCTTTATTAATAAAAAGGAAGGGGAAGTAGATTTGACGATAATTATTTAAGAATTGTAAGTGGTATGCCTCGTCCTAAGGTCTTACTTCCTGTTGAGGTTCGGGGCTTCCTTAGAACTGTGCCTTAGTTAACCATACTATGCTAGAAGATTGACAAACATTGAATTTCCTCACAGCAGATGCAGGTTGCGTGAATTTTGCTTTCTTCTTTCAGAAAAGGCGAAGCGACCGCTGCCTACATCCGCAATTGTAGATGCGTTGCCTACCCTTAATCGACGGAGGAGGACACGCATATAAAGAGGATATTTCCCCATCCTATGCATCTCCACCGTCAAATCCACTTTCCATTCTCTTCCTTTCCTCTTAAGATAAGGATGGAAAGAGTAAGGGACTAAGGCCTCTGGCACCACACTTATCAGACTGTACGTGTAACTGCTTCCACTTCATGCCTGTCTTCTGTGTGGTCGTTGTATTGTACCGGGCAAGCTGACCCATTCGTAAGAACATCGGATGTCAAGGATTAGTTTACCAGAATAGCAAATAGCATGTTTTTTATTCACTTAAGTAATAGGTAATAACTAATTATTTTACGGCATTACTCACGTCTGATTTATTTCCGGTGACGGCACCGACAAGTTTCAGACCCTGCGGGGGTCCTTCTTCAGGGCGAGTGTTAGTGGTCAGTGCGAGGCGCGACGCGACCGCGAAACAAGCCCACTAACACTCGCCCTGAAGAAGGACCCCCGCAGGGTCTGAAACTTGTCGGTGCCGTCACCGGAAATAAATCAGACGTGAGTAATGCCGTAAAATAATTAGTTATAAAATGTCTCACGAAAGTTTAAACAATTTAATAGGTAATATTGCAATAACTGGAAAGGGTATATGTACAAACGCATAAAATCAAAACAACGCTAGCTAGAGTTTAATTTTACTACGCAAAATGTTCGCTTGATTTACGTTCGTTGACGTGGCAGTTGTGAACAAACCATAAAACGCTCCCCCAGACCGCTCGGCTTTCGTACTGTTTGCAGAGATCGCGGTTTTATGGAATTTGCGAGACGAATTCTCTTACTTAGACAGTCTTTGGATTGTTCATCACATATCTTGTTTTGTTAATAGTTTCAAAATGTTTCATTTGATTAAGAATGTTATTTTAAAGTTAATGTATGAGGAAAGATTTGTATTTTTGTATTTTGTATGTATTGAAATAAAGGGGAAAGGGGATTGGCTCCTGCTGCACAGGGGAACCTAGTGCAGGAGCCAAGGCTCTCATGAAATGTATATTTTCAAAGTGGAATAATAAAGCATTTAAAGCATTTATTTAACTCAAAAACTACCGGGCCGATTTCAATAATTATTACACCATTAAAAAGCTACGTTATCAGTGAGTAACATATATTAATATCACGCGGACGAAGTAGCGAGCAACAGTTAGTATAATAAATCCTTGATCGGTACAGTTTGTACAACTTTTTAATACCAAAGTTTACAATAAATTATTCCATTCTACGAAATAGTTGTTAATGCAAATTAGAATAGAAATAAACTAAACGGACGTTCAGTCTGGATATTTACTAAAAGGTCAAATAAATACGTTTTACTTTATCTTTAGTTACGAAGAATTAATTATAAGTAGCTGATTATATTGTAAGTTAGTTTGTTCAAGTGAAACTTGACAGCCGAATTTAATTCTAAGTTAAATACCGACCAAAAGGTTTATAGAAGTCAATGTTCTAGGTTAAATTGACGATCAATGTCGATCGCTACCTAAAGGAGGATTGAACATTGTATGGATGGACTAAGGTCTAGTCACCCTAACTCAGGGTAGGCTCCGAGCCCCTCGGTGGTGACGTATAGTGAGCTGGTGATGATGATGGAGGGATCGATTTCTGAAAGAAGATGTGTGTAAGAAAAGAGTGAATTCAGATATGAAGCTTGATGTACGTAAGGACAAGGACAGGTTGCTAATGAATGACAGTATCATTTTTTGTAAGAGATTTAATTCTTCAATAATGTCAGAAATTTGAAATCTTAGTAATATTATAAATGCGAAAGTTTAGATGGATGTTTGTTAGAGTTTGTAGACTACACAGCTTAACTGAACTTACATAGATGCAGAGCATAGTCTGGAAGAACACATAGGCTTACTTTTGTTTTTGTGTTTTAATTCCATGCAGACGGGGTGCGAGCGAAAACTATTTTATTAAACGTTTCCACGTACATCAACTTCCTCATAGTTGGGAAAAAATTCAATGGAAATTATTTTAGATTTCTTTTCCAAAGAATCTTGTCTAAAGGTTATATTACTTTCCTTTTAAACTTTCTTGTAATAACTAATAATAAGACCGTTATTAAAACCAGCTTAATATTAAACTGGGAAGTTTTACTTAATAATGAAATACTAGACTTTTTATAGTTCTTTCCTTCGGAAGTTCAAAACAGCTGTCACCAGCTTTTATAAAAGTAAAAGAGGATTATTATCTAATTTTAAAACTAGTGGTCTTAATACAAAAATGTACCTCATCATCATCAACTTGCCTTTATCCCTTACGGAGGGTCGGCACAGTATGTGCTACTCCTCGCAGAAGAGTACGAAAGTGTCCCCGTGACCCAGCCGTAGGCGGACTGAAGGAACACCGCTGGATTTTTAGTGGGTATTCCGGCCATTTTACCATCTGTTGGCCGGCGAGTCCCACATACCCCCCTCCTGGTAACCCAGGGGGGGATGCGTAAAGGCATTTTCCCAGCGAGAAAAAAAAAGTATGTGATACTCTTCCATACATTTCTATCAGCCGTCACATCTGAATCCGCTCCCTTCTTAAGCATATCCTCTTTCACACAATCCATCCATACTTTCTTCGGCCTTCCTTTGTAGCCATCCACATTCATTCTTAACACTTTCTGATTTATGTCTCCATCGTCTCGTCGCATAACATGTAGTACAAAAATGTATCTGTGTATTCAAAAATAGTATAGAAGAAAAAAGTTTTATAACCCCCATGCCTGTAGCTGTCACAAAATCATTATCATTCTAGCTACTTGAATGCCAGTTACTGATATTGTACACTTGCCTGTAGATTGCAAGTGTACCAACTACTGGTATATGTATTCCCGCCTTGATATCAAAATATTTGCGGACAACGTTTATTGGGAACTTTATCTCATTTGTATCCATCAAATAAATGACTCGGCTTAACGCCGCGGCGAAAGTTGATCAAATTACCAACAACTTTGATACGGGTAGCAATTTGTCAATGTCTGTAAACGTAATGTACTCGAATAGTTGAACTATAACATAGGTGAATGTGTTCGTATTATCTGAACTCAGATTAGCATTGGTCAAATATCAAAACCTTCAACTTACCTTGTGCAATCCATTCCCACAACTAAACATAGGTTTAATATAGCTTTAATAAGATGTGCCCTTAGAGCGGGCGCACACCTTTGACTAAACTATCACACAACTGTTGAGCGACCATCGATTGTCAATTGTTTCGCAGCTAATTCAACTGTTTAGTTGCACAATTAAACATCGAGTAGTGTGCGCACCTCTATATAAGCTCATAGGAATCAAAGCGAGACTAAACTGTTGTGCTATAGTTTAGTTTCAGATGTGCTCACGCTCTTAGTGACTACTTCACTCTGATTACCATCAATAATTACAGATTTTTCTATGTAGAATTTATATTATAACTAGGTTATAAAATTTCATCAAAATTGGATTTCGTATTGAGAATTTTATTAAATATATTTTCAAGTATCGGGCTAACGCAATCTCACGACACAATAAGGACTCTGACCGCCAACATATTACATTCCAATGTCGAGCCCACTTCCAATCCACGACAGAATAAAACTCCTTATAAACCCGTGATAGAGTATAAAATTAACTACAACAATTCGTGTTGTAAGAAGATTTGTCAACAGGAATTCAATTGTTTCGCAGCTCAATCAATTGTTTAGTTGCACAACTAAAAATCGAGTAGTGTCACCTCCATGTAAGCTCATAGGAATCAACGCGACTAAACAATTGTGCGATAGTTTAGTTTTAGGTGTTCGCATCAATCATACTGTTTTGTAAAGTTTTTGGGCAGACCACAAATCTTTTGTTTTGGTCTTCAACGCAATTATTTCTCATTTCTTTATGTCGTAGTTCTCCAAATTTAATTCTGAACCTTACCTTACTCGCCACCTTAGTACCTTCCACATAACCTCTTCATACTATTATTTTCTTTGCAATTAAAGTTACAATATTTATAAATAGTTGTCCTTTAACTTGTGTGGATTTTAAGTTCTTCATATCTTTTAATTCTACTTTTCTACTACTTGTGTAATTTCTCTCTCATCATCATCAACTTGCCCTTATCCCTTACGGAGGGTCGGCACAGTATGTGCTACTCTTCCGTACATTTCT
>LD689021.1:813953-826790 GCA_003118335.3 Papilio memnon
TTGTCAACCATTGGTCTACTCTCAAACTTCCTTCGTTTACACTCACTGCTGTCTAATTAGTTATTATAGAGGAGCAGTTTGTCTCGTTGCAATGAACAAGGTAATTTTTCCTGAATTGGAACACCGGGGTTTTCCGCGACTGTACAACGTAATGAATACAGTAATTATCCTATTCGAGGAACTATTAGCAGTACGTGATTTCCCGAAAGTTCTAATTAAGGTTTTTAGTAATACAAACTGCGTAATTAACTGACGCGCCATACGAGTTATAAGACGGAACTTTTAAAATATATCAATCTATCCGTAATAGGGGTGTCGAATATTCATTATTTTATTAATGTCGAAATTATATAAATTACTAGCTGTTCCCATGCGGCTTCATCCGCATGAAATTATAAAAACTTTATTTTATTGTTTACTATTGACAAATTATCAATTGCAAATGTCAAAATGACATTACATGATGGCAAACCATGGCAATCTTGCTTCCTTGATGTTGGCAGCAACTTATGATCTCTTTCCCACATCACGGTTTTCATCCAAAATATTTACCCCCTAAGTTTAATGGCGTGAAAATATATAGCCTAAAGCGTCACGTAAGTGTAGGGCTTTTTATTAAAAAAATAATTATTCAGAAATATGCTGTAATTGCTGACATCTAAGGCAACAAAAAGTGTGTGTTTACGCTTTATTATATTAGTATAGATAAGTCCGTAATAGGGGTGTCATTATTTTATTAATGTCGAAGTTTTTAATTGAAAAAAGGTTAGTGTAGTTTTGCATTTTTAAGTACACACGGACAAAGTCGCGTACAACAGCTAGTTAAAAGTTAGTAAGTGATAATCGAGCTTTCTAATGGTCAAAGAATATTTGAAATTAGTTCCGTAGTTTATATGTATGTCATTTGCTATTTTTAATTAACGAAAACTATTTGTTCAAAACCACAAGCTTTACAGGGAAATGCTAAACCTTTCAGTATATTTTCAGTTAACATCTGACTTTAGTACTTATTATCGTTGATAACAACGGAATTAGGATATGAACGGCTTTGTTTCATTTCCTGCAACAGCCGACTGCAGACTTGGCAGCATGTCCTTTTCATATTTTAATTAAAAAGCATCACAATTTGTGACATTCAAACAATGTGTTTGTTGGTATTGTTTATTACAATTTAAAATGTTTGAGTTTATTTTAATCTTTATTAAAATACTTTCGCCCGCGACTCGGCATGGAATTAAAAAAAAAACTAAGTAATCTATGTGTTTTTCCAGACTATCTACATCTATGCCAAATTTAATCGAAATCCGTTCAGCAGTTTAGGCTACAAACTCTAACAAACATCTGTCTAAACTTTTGCATTTATTAACTTCTAATAGCTGTTCGCGTGCGGCTTCATCCGCGCGAAATTATAAAAGCTTAATTTTATTGTTTACATTTGTCAAATTATCAATTGCAAATGTCAAAATAACATGACATGATGACAAATCATGGCAATCTTGCTACCTTGATGTTGGCAGCAATTTATGACCTCTTTCCCACATTAGGGTTTTTATCCAAAATATTTAGTCCCTAAGTTTAATGGTGTGAAAATATGTAGCTTAAAGCGTGACGTAAGTGTAGGGCTTTTTATTAATAAAATAATTATTCAAAAATATGCCTTAATTGCTGACATCTTAGGCAACAAACAAGTGCGTGTTTACGCTTTATTATATTAGTATAGAGTATAGATAATTGGTTTTAGTTACTGCAAAATTCGACACAAAAAAATGTTTTTCTCATCCTTCATAGAAAACTTATCTTATCTTATGTAATTATTTACAAAATAAACCCATTCCATCTAAATTAATTTGGTTGAACGAATTAGGAGTGAAATATTCAACGTCAAACATTTTGCAAATTAAAACGACTACGGTCGAGTTGACGTTAAAGGGAACCTAAACCTAGCTTCCTTTCATCTAAATATGCACTAAACACTGCTCTTGAGAAGCAGGTCAAAAGATATAGTAACGAGCGCCGATGAGAGGCATTATGCATAGCTGAACAATTTATTTACTTGTTAACGGGAATATCATTCTATCGAAATACTCTGAAAACGCTATTTATTGATAAAACAACTTTAAATGTTATTAGGAAAGACTACTAATAGTATCAACTAAGTCGTGTAAATCGTTTCAATGATGGCGATAATGCCTTTACTTGACCAGCAAAGTTGAACAGTAGCGCAGGCCTTGCATTGATTGCATGAATTCACTGGCACTATTAGTGTCCATATTATGCCAGATATTCCAGTCCAACTATTGAGCACTGTCCAACTGGTTAAGTGAGAACTAGGCATAAGACATGAGATTTTTTTTTAATTTTTGTAACGGATACACTCAACAATTACTGAATGAATTTTAAATATTCTTCCAGCATTAAAATGCTACATTATCGCTGAGTGATATTGGCCATTTAATTATGCTATTTACTGTTATAGAAAGACTAGCTGTTGCTTGCGGCTTCGCCCGCGTGAAATTAAAAAATTATAGCCTATATTACTCATTGATAACGTAGCTTTTTAATGGTGAAAGAATTTTTGAAATCGGCCCAGTAGTTTTTGAGTTATTTCAATACGTACAAAAATACAAATCTTTTTTCTTTATAATATTAGTATAGATATAAGCTTTCGCCCTCGACATAGTCCGCGTGGAATAAAGAAAAAATGTAAGTAGGCTGTGTTCTTCCAGACTTCTACATCTATGCTAAATTTCATCTAGATCCGTTAAGCAGTTTAGGCTTCAAACACTATAAATAAACAAATTTCGCATTCATAATATTAGTAAGATTACTAAATGTCCAGATGCGGGATGCTATTAAAATGGACGTAACTAATGTTTCCTACACAGATTACATGCTATTAAACAAGGTTCGTTCAACGCGCCTTTAACATGTACGTAGCCATATCTAACCCTCATTACGGCAATTACTTACAATTTACATTACGTGTACCTCAATAGGGCAACGAGGGTGAAATAAACCCTCATGTCAGACCCTTAATTGTTTTGAATCTTTTGATTTTAAAGGTTCATGTAGTTTTTGTACCCCGAAGTAGTATGAACAAATATTACCAACTAGCTGTTCCCATGCGGCTTCATCCGCGTGAAATTATCAATTGCAAATGTCAAAATGACATGACATGATGACAAACCATGGCAATCTTGCTTCCTTGATGTTGGCAGCAACTTATTGTCTCTGTCCCACATTAGGGTTTTTATCCAAAATATTTACCCCCTAAGTTTAATGGCGTGAAAATATATAGCCTAAAGCGTGAGACAAGAGTAGGGTTTTTTTATTAAAAAAAGAATTATTCAAAAACATGCTGTAATTGCTGACATCTTAGGCAACAAAGAAGTGTGTGTTTACGCTTTATTATATTAGTATAGATTATTGGATGTTATGTCATTCGTATTTGGTACTTATACTGCGGTGCCTTTTAAGAAAATAGTAATGGCGCACCTTTGACTAAACTATCGCACAACTGTTGTGCGATTGTCGCATAAAAGTTTTCAACTGTTTATTTGCACAACTAAAAATCGAGTAGTGTGCGCAACTTCATAAGCTTATAGGAATCAAAGCGAGACTAAACAATTGTGCGAGTATTAGTCAAAGGTGTGCGCGCTCTTTAACAATTTTTAAACAGTCATATTTGCAAGATGTAATAATTCTGGCTCGTCTGACACTAGACCTTTTTTTTTATTTTAACCAACGTGTAATTGCAAATGTTTCCCTCTTTATCGCACCATGGGTAATTGGTGAAACAGATATAGTCATCAATATCAACCTATTCTTTCACTACTTTTTTCACAAATGCAAATCTATACTAAAATAATAAAGCGTAAACACACACTTCTTTGTTGCCTAAGATGTCAGCAATCTATACTAATATAATAAAGCGTAAACACACACTTCTTGGTTGCCTAAGATGTCAGCAATCACAGTATAGTTTTGAATAATTCTTTTTTTAATAAAAAGCCCTACACTTACATCACGTTTTAGGCTATATAATTTCGCACCATTAAACTTAGGAGGTAAATATTTTGGATAAAAATCGTAATGTGGGAAAGAGACCATAAGTTGCTGCCAACATCAAGGAAGCAGGATTGTCAATGTCAAAGACCTTAGTTGTCATTTGTGCATTTGAATTTTGACATTTGACAAATGTAAACAATAAAATAAAGTTTTTATAATTCCACGCGGATGAAGCCGCAAGGGAAAAGCTATAATAGTAACTAATAATTATTACTATTATGCGAAAGTTAAGATGGATGGATGGATGGGATTGTAAGTTTGTAGCCTAAACTGCTAAACTGCTGATTGGCATAGATGTAGAGGATAACCTGGAAAAACATAAGCTACTTACTTTTTTAATTCCCCCCGGACGGAGTTGCAAAAGCTAGATTAAAAATAATCATTTAGTACACTTCAAAATGTATTTTAACAAGTGGTAAAAGATAACCGCTCTGTTGCGGATGCCAGTAATGGACCGCTATGACCCGGTTCTACTCGTTTTAAAACTCTCGGAACGTCTTACATAAACGACCTCATGATAATAACAATATACTTGGTAATAGAAACCAGGATGATGTTCAGACAGAATTGATTCTAGATAATACTGGTGTGAAATATTGCAATCATTTACTTTGAAAAAAGATAATGCTTATGGAAGAAAAATGGCGGGAATATTAAGTAGATAACAGTGGTAGGGCCCGTTTTAACATTTTCACATGAAATCGGTCCAGTAGATTTGAATTACCCAAATCTTTCCTCTTTATAACATTAGTATAGAATTATAGAGAAAACACGGCTTAACTCATAGATATTCGGCGTAGGCACAGACCAGTTTTGGACTCACGAAAGTTAATGCAATTGTTTGTTAGTTTTTTTTTAATAAATTCTAATGATTTATTAGTCTGCTAATTATCTGGAATACAAATAGGTTTGGTCAAATTACATTATTTCACTAAAAAGGACAACGACCAATTTCCCATGCAAAAGGGATGTAAATTTCGCACGACTTAATGAGGGACTTACTCTAATTGGCGATAAAAGCCACCCAATGTTAATTTAAAAGTAATTTGCTAGTAATTGCAACATTACTTTTAGGTTAAACAAAAAAACTTTTATTCTCAGAATTTGTGTTAAAAGTCTTTGAAAGAATTTGAGCTACACAGTGTTACGTCCTAAATACACAAGCGATAAAAGTGAAATTTTACAAATAAATACAATAAATCGAGTGAATAAATTATATAAATACTAGTTTTCGCCCGCGACTTCGTCGGCGTGGAATTAAAAAAAAAAACAAAAGAGAGTATCCTATGTGTTATTCCAGACTATCTTCCACATCTATACCAAATTTCATCGAAATTCGTTCAGCCGTTTAGGCTACAAACGCTAACAAACATCCATCTAAACTTTCGCATTTTTAATATCAGTATGATTTCTAAGAGCGGGCGCAAACCTTTGACTTAACTATCGCATAACTGTTTAGTTGCACAACTAGAAAACGAGTAGTGTGCGCACCTACATATAAGCTCCTAACAAAGCGCGACTAAACAGTTCTGCGATAGTTCAGTCAAAGCTGTGTGCGCGCTTTTAAATGTTTTGACAATGGCTACACACTTTCACATTTTTTTAAACAATATTTGGTCCCTAAACCATAACAAAATAAGCTTAAATTATAGTATAAAGCAAGTCTATTTATGTAGGAAACATTAAACTATGGTCATGACGTTAAAGGGCTGTTACGTTGAAGGGCCATTCTACTGAAGGGCTGTTATCAAGACGGACGGTTATTGTTAGTTTTTGCATTAAATATAACTGGAAAACTACTTATATATTAATTGAGTTATCGTGTTATTTATTTTAATAACGCTTTGCTATTATATGACCATTACAACTCATTTAGGCATAGATAGAAAAACAGGCTTTCGCGGTTTATTTCAAACACAAAAATGGAGATATGTTTTTATTCAAGATTATAGGTAGTGGAAGCCGACAATTAAAAATAATATTATAGTAACTACATACATCGTTAGTGAAACTTTTATTACAAAAAACATACAGACGACTTGAGTACCTCCTTCTTTTGGGAAGTCGGTCAAAAATTGTAGTCCTAAACATATATTTTAATATGTTTTATATCTTTAAAACTCTATAAAATTATGTTTTGTGTTTTACACCTACTTAAGTTTACTTGGGAGCGTCGATATGTTATTTAGGTGACCTACGTGACCTGTTTTACCACATTATTTTGATGTTTAATCGTAAAACTAAAAGCATTTTTCCGGTCACTTGGCATTTAATCACTCTAAAATATAACATACTAGCTTTGCCCGCGACTTCGTCCTCGTGGAAAAAAAAAGGAAAAGCCTATATATTCTTTCAGACTACATCTATGACATATTGCATCGAGATCAGTAGTTTAAGCTACAAACTCTAACAAACATTCGTCTAAACTTTCGCATTTATATTATAACTAGCTGTTCCCGTGCGGCTTCATCCGCGTGAAATTATAAAAACTTTATTTCATTGTTTACATTTGTCAAAGGTCTTTGGTCTTACTAAGGTCTTTGACATTGACAATCCTGCTTCCTTGATGTTGGAAACAACTTATGGTCTCTTTCCCACATTAGGGATTTTATCCAAAATATTTACCCCCTAAGTTTAATGAAGTGAAAATATATAGCCTAAAGCGTGACGTGTGTAGGGCTTTTTGTTAAAAAAAGAATTATTATATTAAGATATCTTAGGCAACAAAGAAGTGTGTGTTTACGCTTTATTATATTATAATAGTACAGACATTAGTATGATGTTTTAAAATATAAAGATACGAAAGTAATTTTAATACTTACATTTCAATATGAAATTCTCTAGGTAATTAAAAAATATAAAATTAATTATAACACGATAATTTTACGTCATGACGTCACAAGCCGAATGTGTAGCCCGATCATGCCTCTATTTCACCTTGTTCCACTCTCGCTTGCTAGATTGTATAATAATATGGAAAAATAGGCTTTTTCCGCGCGGACGGAGTCACGGGCCACGACTAGTTAGGGAATTAAAGTTTGTTATTACAAATTAAAAACGATTTGAATTAAAAAAGTACATTTATTTAAAAAATAGTTTCTAATTTTAATAAAATATTTTTTAATGCATTCTTTTATTCACTATTTTTAAAAAAGGACTGTCAAATGCAGAGGTGGTTTTTGCTTTCGCTCTGTTTAATTTAAAAGGTTTGTTTGTTAAAAAAACCTGAGGTTAAAACCAACAGAAGTAAAAGTGGCTTGACACAGCGCCCCGTGTTAATTACAAAGCCTTAAAGCGTAAAATAGAACCTTTTTTTGCTAACGAAGAAAACTTGGATCACATGAATAAAAATCTTTTACAAAAATAGTTGTACAAAATACAACAAAAACATTTTATGCATTTTAATACTCATCTATACTAATATTTTAAAGAGGAAAGATTTGTATTTTTGTATGTATTGAAATAACTCAAAAACTATTGGGCCGATTTTAAAAATTCTTTCACCATTAGAAAGGTAATTTATCCGTGAGTAACAGGCTATATTTTTTAATTTCACGCGGGCGAAGTCGCGAGCAACAGCTAGTATAAAATAATTTTACATACCTGTTTTATGCCTACCACGAAGTTTTGTAAAAAAGACATTTGTATTATGGGCGCATATACGTTGTCTAATCTTTACTTTGTCGATGACATTACAAATACAGATACAAATGTTTATTGGTAAAAATTAGTTTTTACAAGTCAATAAGACAATCTTTATGGTAGAAAAAAATCCTCTACACTATACAGAGCTTTCTGAATTAACCAGGACTTAAGTTTGTTTTTAAATGACGCGAGGCTGGTAGCCGCTGTGACGTGGTCCGACAGGCGGTTTTAGACAGCGGGCCCCATGACGTGCGTAGATGTACATTACAAATGTATTACGGAAAATTTTCGTGCTAGACCTGCAGTCTAACTATCGCAATCAGAATTTCAGTCTAAGGGTGCTTTAATGTAATTTAAAAACTGCATATTAAGGGTTAAGTAACAATTAAACTACTTAGTAAATAATATAAATCTAGATTAAGGTACATCATAATACAGTCTAATATAATAAACTCTATTGAATTTAAAAAGTTCAACAACTCTCCACAAACTTGAGGTACATTGCCTTTAAACGCTTTATTAGTTTAGCAAACTGTGAGAGTACTAGAAATCTGCGAGATGAATCGATAAAGCAAATAATAAGTACTGTAGGATCAGCATTGCAATACACATTTTAAATATTTCGTCTGTCCTTTATTTACGTGTTTATTATTGTTTATTTTATTACTTTGTTTTTTTTTTATTTTGTGTTGTAGTGTTGATGAGATTAAATGTTATTTTATTTTTTATTTTTTATAGGATAGATGAGTTTGTATTTACAATGAAAACTCTGATCTAAACCAACATTAATTAAGGGAAATAATAGTCTGTTTGTTACTATAAACTCAAAAACTACTGGTTTTATTTATATTATTATTGTAACATTAGAATACTACATATTTTGTTACCAGAAAGTGTTAAGAATGAATGTGGATGACTACAAAGGTAGAAGACCGAAGAAAGTATGGATAGTGTGAAAGAGGATATGCTTAAGGGAGTGGATTCAGATATGACTGCTAATAGAAATGTACGGAAGAGCAGCACTGTGCCGACCCTCCGTAAGAGATAAGGACAAGTTGATGTTATATCGAGAACTGTTTTCCCATTTTTTTGTATTCCTATGCTTAATAGCGTGAAAATGTATAGAAATATTTGTATGTATTTATTATTACACTAGCTTTTGCTCTCGACTCCGTCTGCGTGGAGTCAAAAAAAACTAAAGTAAGTAGCCTATGTTTTCTTCCAGTCTATCCTCTACATCTGTGCCAAATTTCATCAAAATCCGTTAAGCAGTTTAGGCTATAAACTCTAACAAATATCCATCTAAACATTCGCAGTAAGATTATTAGTATAGATATAGAAGACAAGTTCGAATATAAACCATTTCTATTTCCGGTTTTATTTCATTGTCTTTTTTATTTTAAACCTCGGAGAAGAGGCGAGAAAGCATTTGTACTCGGTAATATATAGCGGCCATTTTAAATACGTTCCACTTGACGGAATATGCTACAATACAATATTTTATTCGGATATTCTATTTTCTACGTGTGAATTTATTATTTTGCACCCAATAGTTCTTTAAATGCAAGTATGAACAATGCATTCTATTTTTCACTCTTTAAAGCGTGCACCTTTGACTAAACTATCGCACAACAGTTCTGAGATTACCGATGGTTTCGCTGCCAATTCAACTGTTTAGTTGCATAACTAAAAATCGTGTGTGCGCACCTCCATAAGCTCATAATCAAAGCGAGACTAAACAGTTGTGCGATAGTTTAGTCAATAATGCACGCTCTTAAGCGGACTGTGTCCATCCACTATCATATTCCATGTTGGCAATTCTGTTTGATAAGGTTCAAGATGAGCAACAAGCAAAACTATACAAACCAAAAGTTTTCGAAGAACGTAATATTTAACAAGAATTTCATAGTTTACAGAATCTTATACAGGTATTCTTAGTCATTTACTTAGCTACTATTATGACGTCACTCAGTCAAAAATGTTTACTACCTCTGGGCAAACGCAGTCTTTGACAGTAACGTACTACAGCGATTTACAAAACGTCCGGTCACATGAGCAGGTTATATTTTACACCGTTAAAGCTTTTATCCAGCACTTCAAGTGTTAAAAATGTCGTTTAACTTGACGCTGTCTTCTATCTCTTTCTCGCATTCTTTTTATGCTATGGTACGACTCATTGTTATTACGTGGATCTCTTTATCCTAATCCTAGGGTCGGGGTACCGGGTTTTCGTTCTCCTAAAACTCTATCCGTCATCTCAGTCATCATTCCCTTCTTGATCATGTCACCTTTCACGCAATTCATCCTTCTTTTTCTAAGTCTACCTCTACCGGTGTACCTCTTTGTTCTTATCATCTCCAATTTCACCTTCTTTAACTGCATTAAGGTTAGTCAAAATGCACAGTTAAAATTTTTCTGTTGCCGATTTCTATGGGCGTCGTTGATCAAGCAAGGCAGTAAGTGAAGTCGAATTTGAGGTTTGGCAGAAATGTTTACAAGGCTGAACAAAACAAATTATATCCCCTCGAAGTATGGGCTAAAGGATTTCTAAAAAGGGGAGTTCCCTGTCACATATCACATGTCACATTTTATTTTCAGTTTATCTTAGTATTTGGTATAACCACTTACCACTCCTTAGCCACGACCATGTGATCACCTCGGTATTCCCGTCGCTTCCCCTCTTGTTTTACAAACAACAACAGTTCTCAATTTATTTACAACAAGCCACAGTTTTGTAAAATGCAACTTTTAAAACTAGAATAAAAAACAGCGTAGGTTTATTGAAAGGGTTGCAATGTTTCTATCAAAGCGAACTCAGAATTTCAAGCGTTTATTTACTTACCTTTGAAACTTCCTACATGTTTTGAGGTTAGATTTTATCACTGCTATAGTTCTTCTTTTGTTTACCACATTGGTAAGAAACTGAAAAAAAAAATAAAAAATGATTTATTGTGTGTAACAATAGATTATACAAGTTATTCAGATGTAGGGACTTCATTTTAAGTACCCGACAGGACAGACAGAAACTCAAATATAAGATCGCGCATACCTTTGACTAAACTATCGCACAACCGATCAGGCGCGATTTAATTCCTATGAGCTTATATGGAGGTACACTCTATTTTTAGTTGTGCAACTAAACTGCAAAACAATCGCACAACAGTTGTGCATTTAGTCAAAGGTGCGCGCTCTTAAGATTTAATTATTAAAATACTGTAAAAAGAGTAATTTAGTATGTTTATTATAAAAACTTTTTCCCTCCAAACTTTTTTAATGTGGCCGCATTAAAGTGTACCACATGATTAAACAGTGTACGTGAAAAGTTTCGCTTGCACGCTTCGGGAAAGTTACGACTCCGTTAGCATCTGTAACTTTTTACTAACGAATTTAAATCGGACAATGTTTTAAGCCTCTTGAATGGAAGTGAATTGTTAATCAAAAACATGCAATACTCAAACTTATCAGCTTAATTTGCATTTGTAAAGATATAATTCTATTGCCGATGCATTAAAAAATACGTTGCTAATTCAGTCTTGTTGTTAAAGGTTAGGGCAATGTAAACCAACGATTATAATGTAAGAATACTTACCTTTGCAGCTATGTGTCGTCGTGTTTTTGACTTGATTAATGAGTGCATTTAGTTGCATCATGAATTTATCTTCTGTATTCTTTCTAGAAACCTTAAGAAAGTTTTAAATGTATACGACTTTTCAAATATATTAGTGGCTTTGTTTAAGCAGTGCGCAATGAAGAGTCCTTCCTTCGTATCCCTCTACGCCCCGGTGTTCCTAGCATTGTGTACTATACAGCGTTCCGAGCCAGTAAGATATATGACGTTGTGTATAAAAGTGATAAGAGTGGGCGCACACCTTTGACTACACTGTCGCACAACAGTTGTGCGATAGTCGATTGTTTCGCAGCTCAACTGTTTATGTGCACAACTAAAAGTCAAGTAGTGGCGCACCTCTATATAAGCTCATAGCGATCAAAGCAAGACTAAACAGTTGTGCGATAGTTTATAGAAAGTTTATAGAAGAGGAAATAAAAAATCAACTTTATCGTAAAATCGCGTAAATATAAAAATATTAAGAACCTACAACGTTTTGTCCAATTTCAAATACTTTGTACCGTTTTAAGACCGTGAAAATCTTAATTACGATCACGGAGCGTCTACACAAAACAGATTGTGGACGCATTTCGCGCCTATTTCAGCCGCCATATTGTGTCGTCAAACGACAGATGTTAGCAAATATCTCAATTATATTTGTATACATTTTTATAATCTTAATTAGGTTTAGTCTTGGTTAATTATGAGTTTATCGAGGAATTAAATAATATTTTATTGAACTAGCCGTTCCCCTCAGAGAGGTTAATTTTTAATTGATTTTCCGTGAAGTTAGTATTTAAAAAAAATATCACAGTATTTAAACTATTTCATTTTTATAATACTTTTGCGAGAAGAGCGTCGGTGGCTCAGTGGTTTAAGCACTTGACTTGTAATCTACAGGTCTTGGGTTCGAAATTCGAATCCCGCCATGTACCAATGTGATTTTCGAATTTTCATATGTACATAATTTACCCGACGTTCTTACGGTGAAGGAAAACATCGTGATGCTTGCACATATCGGAGAAGAAATTCAAAGATATGTGTGAAGTCAACCAACCCGCAGTGGGCCAGTGTGGTTGACCTAATCACCCTAACTTAGGGTAGGCTCCGTGCCCCCTTAGTGGGGACGTATAGTGAGCTAGCTGGTGACTGATGAATACTTTTGAATTATTTTAATAAAATCTATTTAGAACAACGTAATTCAGCCACGAGGCTTTCCAACCGAATGACGTAAAACTCAATTTTATTCGAGCGAATATTCGAAATTTTATTGCCATAATAAACAAGCGTCTAAACCTAAAACGAAATTATTGTATTTGCACGTGTATTTTATCACCTTTAAAGCCTTCCTTTACAGAATGATGTTAAAAGGACATTCAAATTGCTTGTAAACTGTAATGATAATCAATTTAAAAATTTGATTACTCCAGATTGTGTTTTACAATAGACATCTGGTATATTAAAATGTACGTTGATATCAAAAGAGTTGTTGAAAACTATATTATATATAAAAATAG
>LD689021.1:850259-871033 GCA_003118335.3 Papilio memnon
AATATTTGTCCTGTATTGAAATATTCCCATTTTAAAATGTGACTTGAATTTGATATGACCTTTGACTATAAAGGAAAGGACTAAGCAGACAGTTTTACGAAATAAATAAAGTCTTATCAAGAGGGATAAAGTTAACATGACATAAACACGATCACGTCATTAACGACTAGCTGTTGCCCGTGACTTCGTCCGTGTGAAATTAAAATAAAAGAGTATAGCCTATGTTACTCACTGATAACGTAGCTTTTTAACGGTGAAAGCATTTTTGAAATCGGCTCAGTAGTTTTTTAGTTATTTCAATAGATACAAAAATACAAAAAATTCTTTAATCTAAGTATAGAAGTATAGACTAACGTGTTATCGGTCGATTACACAGGAACTCCCTCACATCATAGGTTATTTTATTATTTTTTGGTTTGAACTAATAATTTATTTATCTCAATTTCTTTCTGTCACTGCGACCGTCAGCACTTCACTGATGTAATTATCCGAGACATTTAACCCTCTTCAACGTCACGACATATTTTTGCTCGAGATACCAAATTTATATGATCTGAATGAATTTTTAAATACCGCTATCATTTCTATGACCCTAGTGTCTATCCTATAAGCAGGTCTTTTTTTGTTTATTTTTTATACTTTTGCTGCTGCTCTCTTATTAGAATTAATGTAGCCTCAAATGGCATAATGTAAACAGTTTCCTTTTGTAGATTGCAGATGCATTGCTTACCCTTAATTAAGAGACGCACATAAGAAGGCTATTTCCGCTATATAAAATTTCAAAATATGCATAGATTGCTGACATCCTATAAATAAAGTGATTACGTTATACGAGTATGTTATTACTACCTTTCGCCCGTGACTCCGTCATCACGCAATTAAAGAAAAACTTACTATGTAGCCCATGTTCTTCTAGACTATTCTACATCTATGCCAGTTACACACTTTAGGCTACAAACTAACAAACATCCATCTTAACTTTTGCATTTATAATATTAGTAAGATTTACATACTTAAATAATACTTAAATGTAATAAGAAGGACGTTGGTCATGAGTGTGGTACACCGGTAGACCTAGAAAGAGATGGATTGCGTGAAAGGTGACATGATCAAGGGAGTGATGACTGAGATAACGGATGATACAGTTATTTGGAGGACGAAAACTCGGTGCACCGATCCCACGAGAGTAGAATAAGGTAAATGATGATAGATTGAATACTACTAGTTAACAGAGAATACTAGGCGGATTACAAATAAATCGAATTGAGTCTTGAACATAGACGCAGAGTGGCTAGCCTGTCAGTGTTTTTACAAGTTGCATTTTGCTGAATGTGCGCAATTACACGAACTCATTCCCTTATCTCCTTTTTATCATCGGACGTCTAGACGTACGGCTGGTCTCCTTTCATAGTTGAAATGCCGCGGATTCGAACGAAGCGATTTGAGACATCATTTCTCGTGCACACAGCAAAGGAATAGAATAAGTTGCCGGCGTCAGTGTTCCCGTCCAGTTATAACGTGGGTGCCTTCAAAAGCAGTGTGAATCGGTACGTACTGAACTAGCGTACCATCCTTCGACCACATCTTCACTTTGGTCAAGGTGGGATCGTGGTCAAGCGCTGGTTTATAAATGACAAAAAAATAATTATAATATGAGTTCATATTAGTATTCTAAACCAATACATAAAGGCAGAGAATTCTCTAACAGTTTAATATTGATTTATCTTAGACCACTTTTCCCTTTGCATTTGGAGTTATGAAAGTTTTCAACTTAGGTTGAAAGATTTATTATTTAGGGTCAGATAGCGGTGAAGTAGCAGATGTTTTATGTTCAAAATACATTTTATTGTTAAATATTTATAAAAAGCTGACTTATCGTTGAATATAGCAGTCTAGAAATATGTGGGTTCGTTCCAGATAAGTGGATTTTTCAGTACGATCTTTTATTTTAATCTATACTAATATAATAAAGCGTAAACACACACTACTTTGTGGCGTAGGATGTCAGCAATTACAGCATATTTTTGAATAGTTCTTTCTTTAACAAAAACCCCCACACTTTCTTTACTAAACAATAGGTTATGCGTGTCTTTTTTTAAATTCGTTTTGATAAATATTCGTTGTGATTTTTTTAATATAAATCTGCTGTAAGCAAAGAGGTTGCCTGCTATAAAATGTTTGCAGCGTGTTAACATATCATTAAAAAGCAACCTCAAATGTTCATGATATTTCCAGTTCAACCGAAGCTTTTACGCGGCCGTAAGGCTTTTGATCTGTGTCAACGGATAATACAAAGATATACGTCGACTGGATGTGACCTAATCCAATATCCAAATGTTTTAAATGAAATACGAAAGACGCGAAATGACGCCAACTAAATGTGCGAACAATTCGATTATTTTATTAAAGAGCTTACTAATGTACTAATTGTTTTATCAAAAATTTAAGAAAACTATTATTTTCCCTGCACAAAATTATTAAATAACTCTATGCTTTAAAACTTACAAATACAGTAATTGGGGTCAACAAACAGCATTGTTAATGTAAATATTTTTATTACAATAAAATTTTTAATAAAAGAAATTAGAACACGTTTCCGAAGCACTTCCATTAAATTGACATCCATGTATCATCCCTTGCCGCGGTTGAACCGTTTGTGAGCGATTGGAGCGTAAAATAAAATTTTCAGGATGGAAAAAAATACGTTCGCTGTTATCAAGTGTTAATTCTAGCATGACATTTTGTACATTTATAATTTAGTTTAGTTAATACTTATTTAATTAGTTTAAAAACTATTTTAATTTAATTGACATTTTTAATGCGTCTGCGGGTCAGAACACCAAAATAATTATCACGTTATATTTATCCAACGTATTTTCAGTAAAATAATTAAGACCCAATCAACTTAATTTATATGAAAATTTCACTTGACATAAAATAAATTACATTTCGCCTTGAATGTTAATTTCGGTTTACTTAGGACATCGTAAGCTTGTGTTTAGTTAAAAAGCATTAATTTAGCTAATGATAAAATAAGAAAATCTTATTAAATATTTTTAAAGTAGGTTCAAAATTGACGTTTTTTTGAAAATAAATTCCCTATCATATGTAAGATAAGGGCCTTTTTGTGGAAGGCATTGGGGAAGGTCTGTGTCCAGCAGTGGGCAGATGAAGGCCGATGATGATGATATAGTCAAAGGAATAAGGAGATTAATTACATTTACCTACTTTACTTAACCTAAAAATCGATGTAAGAATTTGTGATTTCCAATTTCTTATAAGTAATTAGAAAATTGCCTTGGCTCACTGTTAAGGGTTGAATAAATTGGCTTCTTACAAGTAAATATTACATTGATACAGGTCAAACGAGATTCAAAAAATATTTACATGATTCTTCTTTCTTAGATACGTCTTTTAACAAGTTAAGACTAACAAAAAATATGAAATTCAACACCAAATATTGTTCTTCAAAATTGTGATAAAATAAATAAAATTGCTACAATGTCCTCTCCGGAGCCTCGAGCACGTCTGCGTAGCGAGTTTAAAGTGAATTAAAACAGTTCGACAAACTTTTTTACGATTTGTTCCAAGTTTTTACTGCTAACAACTCGGAAAACTTCTCCTTGGTTACAACAAAATACAACATCAACACCGTTACTGGTTCTGATTTCAAATTCGGTTGAGAATAAATAGTTTTTTACGTAACCTAGTACATAGTACTTGTACTATCCAAGACTATGTTGCCAGTTTTCATCGATTTATACGTCATTTACATCTTACTAATATTATAAATAGCTTGGCCCGCGACTCCGTCCGCGAGGAATTAAAAAAAAACAAAAGCAAGTAGCCTATGTGTTCTTCCAGACTATCCTCTACATCTATACCAAATTTCATAGAGATCCGTTAAGCCGTTTAGGCTACAAACTATAACAAACATCCATCCATCCATCTAAACTTTTGCATTTACAATATTAAGTAAGATGCGAAAGTTTAGATGGATGGATGGATGTTTGTTGGAGTTTGTAGCCTAAACGGCTGAACTGATCTCGATGAACTTTATTATAGATGTAGAGGTTAGTCTGGAAGAACACATAGGCTACTTGCTTTTGTTTGTTTTTAATTACGCGCGGACGGAGTCGCAGATGATAGCTAAAAATATCATGAGGATCCTTCAGTATTTGTGCTATCAAGTTTTCTCACATACGACGTCATTACCGAGAGTAAACGGGAAGTAAGATAAAAGGTTTGTTTACGATCGCAAAAGTTTTAATAAGGGTTCGAACCTGTTACCTTAACGAGTGTGTGAAAAACAACTTTTAGTATATGCAGCGAAAGTTTCGATATTAACATAAAACATTGATGATTTGAATTGTCTTATGTAAGAAACCGTAAAATATTAATTTACGAAGGTTTTGTTGTTGATAGAAAGAAAAAGAATATGCTACTTGTATTTTATGCGTTTATTTATATGTTACACAAATGACATGTTCAATTGTTAATGTTGGTTTTTAAATATAATATTAATTTACTTACTTAATAATAATTTTATTTAGGAATTTACCACTAAATACTTATAACGTCTTAAAGATTGTAATTTTATAATCTTTCTCTTATAATACGGTTATTTTATAATATTTTTATATCCGGAGAGCCTTATTTGATTAATGGCAACATCTTGAATAAAACCGTCCATTATTTTTTATAGAAATCGATCGGCTGTCTAGATAGTCCGAAAGATTGATAAGCGCTTCTGTAATTTTATGGCCAATCGAACCTTATGCTTGTTTCACACGAGGGCGGAACAATAATACGGAAATAAAAATACCCTTAGCAGGTTCATTTGATGCCACCTGATGCACGTGTCAGTATAACTTCAACGAGATCATACGAGATTAGACGTCTTAGTGTGAAGCTTCGTCTATACTAATATTATAAAGAGGAAATATTTGTATTTTTGTATGTATTCGATTCACGTAACAACTACTGGGCCGATTTTAAAAATTCTTTCAGCATTAGAAAGGTAATTTATCTGTGAGCAACATAGGCTACATTTTTTATTATTTTTTAATTTCAAGCGGGCGAAATCGCGAGCAACAGCTAGTAATAAATAAAATGAAAAAGCCAAAGAAAGAAAATTATAACAAAGGATGCTTATTATATTTTTCTAAACTAATAGTACCTTTCAGATAAAGTACCGGTTGAAAAATATTTGTTCATGCCTAGTCTATATATTTTAAATGTCTTTGTAAAAAGCATATTAGAAATAGCAACACTAACAAAACATGGTGTAATTTAGTTAAAATCTTTTTCCATTCTGCGTTCGAGGAGTGTTCTAGAAAAATGACGTCACACGTCCCCCGACAGTAATTGACAACGTTATGCGAGTGCACTTAAATATAAGGAAAAATTCCATCTTTAACATACATATATAATACCATCCATATCCTGCCATTACCTTCCTGCCTTCTACAGAGGGTCGGCACAATGTATACTCGTCCATACATTTCTATCAGCCGTCATATCTAAATTTACTACCTTCATACTTAAATCATCACTCATACAAGTACCCATACATTCTTTTGACTCCCTTTACCTGTGTAACCATCCACATTTAAGGCATTAGATCGGGAAACAATCGACAATCGCACAATCGCAGGCGATTGTCGATTGTTTCGCAGACAATTCAACTGTTTAGTTGTAAATCGTTGTACGCACCTCCATATAAGCTCATAGGAATCAAAGCGCTACTAAACAGTTGTGCGATAGTTTAGTTTTAGGACCGATCTTTGATACAAAAATTTTGTAGATGATCTAAATATCGTAAAAAAATAAAAGTTAATTAATAAGATATTTAGTAAGGACTATGTACAGTCACTTTAAAATTACACATCCAATCATTCCACATCAAATAGTGTACTGCATTGAATGGTACAATGCGAGACACAAAGCGCTAGCGAGCGCCAGGAGACTTGTGTTTAAAGTCGCTTTGTCAGCCGACTGTTCATTGAACAGGTCGCTGCGTTTGTATTACTGAACAACGAACTATACTTACTGGACTAGAAGTGAAGTAATAATTGAATAATGATATTGATCTAAAAAAAACTGTCTTCTTGAGAAACTGTGGAAGAGTATACCAAACGAAAACATTTAAAAAAATGACAAGTTAAGGTAACAGACAGCTTTAGGCAGTCGATTTTTTTTAGATCTCTAGCTGTGGCTCGCGACTTCTTCCACGTGAAAATAAAAAATATATCTATGTTACTCACTGATAAAGTAGCTTTTTAATGGTGAAAGAATTTTTTAAAATAGTCCAGTACTTTTTGAGTTATTTCAATACATATATTTATAATATAGATAAGGTAGCGAACGAGCTAGCGACTACCAGGATTACCGGAAATAGTGAAGCAACCACTGCATATAGACATCCGCAGATGCGTTGCTTACCTTTAATTGACGTAGGAAGGGACTTACAGAGTATATTTTCCATTCTTATGCGTCTCTTATCCTCTAGCATGTGAAGTTTAAATTAAACCTCTGGTACCCATACTTTTCAAAAGAAACGCGGAATTCTCTTCTGTGTAATCGTGTCATTGCTTCAGGAATGCAACCAGATTAGTGCAACAGATGTTGGCGCCGTACTGTTGACATGCTGCCGGCAAAATGTCTTTGTACAAACAACTGCACATCACTTGAACCTGTACAGACGTGAATCAGTCCGTAGACAGCAATTAAATTACCAACTTAATAATGCAATAAGGGAAATGAAATTATCAAGAAAAACTACATACACTCAATAGCATTAAATTAAATTAAAATATCGTAAATTAAGTATGCTAGCTTAATGAAATAAACGGTGTTTGATCATACTAATATTATAAAAGCTAAAGTTTAGATGGATGGATGTTTGTTAGAGTTTGTAGCCTAAACGGCGGAACAGATCTAGATGAAATTTGGCATTTAGAACATAGTCTAGAAGAACACATAGGCTACTTACTTTTGTTTTTCTTATTTCACGCGGACGCAGTCGCGGGGAACAGCTAGTAGACATAATACCCCTTTAATTAAGATAATAATATATAACCAGTACATTTTATTGATTAAAAATTACATAGAAAAACTAGTGATTTCTTTATAGCAAAAAAAAACTTTTTTTTATACAGCAATACGATTTTCTCGAATCTTAATGTATTTGTATTGCCTCCTCGTGCTTCCATTACTACGTTTTCGCGGTAGTATACTGTACACCAAGTTTCTTATACGATTTTCGTTAATATTCTCCAGTGGTAGAGCCCGCTTTAACATCTTAGCACTGTAGGGCCGGCTCGCCCGGTGCAATACCGCGACCACACAGAAGACAGGCGTGAAGTGGAAGCAATCCCGCGTTTCGTCTGATGAGTGGTGCCGGAGGCCCAACTCTAGTCCCTTTCCCGTTCCACCTTTTTCTTATAAGGAAAGGACTGGATGGGAAAGTGGATCTGACGGTGGAGGAGACGCATAGGAAGGGGATCATCCTCTTTATGTGGGTCTCCTCCGTCGATTTATGGTAGGCAACGCATCTGCATTTGCGGATGTCTATGGGCAGCGGTCGCTTCGCCATTTGGGTGAATTCAGGTGGCCGCGTGCTAGTTTGCCACCTTATTGTATAAAAAAAAAAATCTCCCATTCCTCTGTCAGAGAGAGAGAAACCAAGAAGTTTTAATACCTTAATTTAAGGAGAATTTAATTGTTTAAACACCGTTTATTTCATTAATCTAGTATTTATAGTTTTTTTTTTTTAAGTGAACCGGATTCAATGCTCTTGAGTCTGACTCAGAAATCTCTAACAGTTTAGACTTCTTCGAAGTTCGCATCGCTTTTCGAAACACAGTTTACTCAACAAAATGCTTACTTAGTTGTTTCGTTCGCAATACTTTAAAACACTTTAATCTCCTAACATTTTGTTGTGGAGCCGCTTGCAAACATGTGATCTTACTTCGATATATATTTTCTGTAATAATCTTTAAAAATATATTTCTATTTTCTTCAGAAAATTTTGAAATATCACAGCAGTTTTTTTTCAGATATTCTTGTTACCGTTTCACACAATCTCTAGCCTTGTAGTATAATAAGGTCCACTATAAAATCGAATAGCAGGATTAGACCCCATGACTATTCAATCAGGGTCCCTAGCACGAAAATTTTGAAAGAAAGTACTGGAAAAGTCGTGAAAATAATTTGTATTATAGTTGTCCACTACCGGGTCTAAAGTATTCCATAAAAATCATTTTGTTTGCAAATTTTGTTGATAACGTTACGAATACTTTATTGAAATTAACGAAATTAGTCTTAAATTTAAGTTATTGATGTTAATACGTGTTCAATCTTACTAATATTACAAATGCGAAAGTTTGGATGGATGTTTGTTAGAGTTTGTAGCCTAAACTGCTGAATCTCGGCGAAATTTGGCATATGTAGAGGATAGTCTCAACCACGATTTCTTTCTTCTTCCAGCGCGTCTGTTGCCTGCGATTTTGCCCATCATGATCAGTTGAAGAAGGAGTGGACGAATATTGCCAGCGTAGAACACCTATTTCGCTTGGCACAAAACCAGAAAAAGTTCGCTGAGCTAACGGCTAACCTCCATTAATGGAGAGGCACTTCGAGAGAGAGAGAGAGGATAGTCTGGAAGAACACATACTTACTTTTGTTTTTTTAATTCAACGGACGGAGTTGCGGGCGAAAGTTAGTATGAGAAATCAAAAACACATCTAAGAAAATTAAACATTTCATTTATCAAATAACAAATATCAAAATGTTAATATAAACACTAAAGCGGACAATACAGTAAAAAGCAAGTTCAGCGCAACTCAAGTTGTTTATTGTACTCCGACGGAAATAGCTGATGTAACAATATAACGACAAAGAGATACTAGATGTGGCATTCTTATACGAAAAATAGTTTTATTTTTTGTTTAAACTAGCTGTTCGCGTGCGGCTTCATCCGCGTGAAATTATACAAACTTTATTTTATTGTTTACATTTATCAAATTATCAATTGCAAATGTCATAACATGATGACAAACCATGGCAATCTTGCTTCCTTGATGTTGGCAGCAACTTATGGTCTCTTTCCCACATTAGGGTTTTTATCCAATTTATTTACCCCCTAAGTTTAATAGCTTGAAAATATATAGTCTAAAGCGTGACGTAAGTGTAGGGCTTTTTATTAAAAAATGAATTATTCAAAAATATGCTGTAACTTCTAACATCTTTGGCAACAAAGAAGTGTGTGTTTACGCTTTATTATATTAGTATAGATATGCATCGTATCAGAATGTCGCTTCCTATATGAGACAAATTTTTAATGGCTCATTAATTATCGACATGTTAAGGACGAGACGATGGGGACATAAACTAGAAAGTGTTAAAAATGAATGTGGATGGCTACAATAGTAGAGGAAGACCGAAGAAAGTATGGATGGATTGTGTGAAAGAGGATATGCTTAAAGGAGTGGATTCAGATGACGGCTGATAGAAATGTATGGATATGTAATTCGAAAAATCACATTGGTACAGCGGGATTCGAACTCAAGACCTGTAGATTACAAGTCAAGTGCTTAAACCCCTCAGCCACCAATCGACTAATATACGAATTTTTAAACATTCACTAATGATATACGAATGAAAAAAAATCACAGCAAAACATTAGTGCGGACTATAGTAGTACTGGTAATAGCATATCAGCATCTATTCATAGTGCAGATGACAAATGTTTATGAAAACCTAACTCGCGGTGTAGAGCGAAATTCATCGCATTGTTTGTTGATATTTAGAATTCAGTTTGTATGTTTAGAAATCTTTATTTCACGACTTACACGAAATAACAAATAAATACAATTAGTATGTATGAAGCAATTTAATCGATAATAATTATTACAATCCAAAAAAATCTACCCATATAAAACTGAACAAACATTGCATAGGTTTCATACTTTCATAGAACAATAAATTAGTGTGACTCATAAAGGCCAGTTAATCTATACTAATATAATAAAGCGTAAACACACACTACTTTGTGGCGTAAGATGTCAGCAGTCACAGCATATTTTTGAATAATTCTTTCTTTAATAAAAAAAACCCTACACTTACATCACTCTTTAGGCTATATACTTTCACGCTATTAAACTTAGAGGGTAAATAAATTGGATAAAAAACCTAATGTGGGAAAGGGACCATAAGCTACAAGCTGCCAACATCAAGGAAGTAAGATTGCAGTGCTTTGACATCATGTCATTTTGACTTTTGCAAATGACAATTTGACAAATGTAAACAATGAAATAAAATTTTCATAATATCATGCGGATGAAACCGCACGGGAACAGCTAGTATCGATATAAAATATCTTTAGACAACAACAAAATTCGAAGAACGTCTAAGCACTTCTCTGATTAGCGAAGCATAATTTTTATGACTTATGGCTGGATTCTCATCTACGTTTTACCATCCGTCAGTGTTTTTGGTTCGATAAATTCGTAAAATGCATTTCCGAACTGAATAACTTGAGTTTTACTCCGTTGAAACATATGTCAACGTTACACTAATGAGTCGCTAGGTAATGACAAAATAAGTAGAAACTTCGGAAACCCAGCATTAATTGGATTGGTAGTTAGTAGAATGCGATTTACGACTTTTGTGGAATAGTTTTATCTACACAAAGTAATAAAATAAACATTCTAAATGACTACTGTAAATATGAGATTACCCAGAACAATCGCAAAGCAGACAAATAAACAACATAAAGCATTTTTTTTCTATATTATAATACAAACACTCCAATTTTATATATATACATATGTAGATATCCAGAAGTATTAACAGTTATGTGGACTCCCGTAATCTCCCTTTCCTTATCCCGTGCTGAATGAGGGCGCTCTTTTCGTTATCGAAATCGATCTATATTTAATCATTTGGTTATCAGTCCCTTGATGTCACCTTTCACGCAGTCCACCTCTTCCTAGAACTAGGGTAGTCCTTCACTTTCTTATTTAGAGCGCACACATCTTTGCCTAAACTATCGCACAACTGTTTAGTCGCGATCTGATTCCTATAAGCTTTTTTTTTATACAATAAGGTGGCAAACGAGCAAGCGGCCAGCTAAATCCGCCGAAAGGGCGAAGCGACCGCTGCCCATAGACATCCGCAATTGCAGATGCGTTGCCTACCCTAAATCGACGGAGGAGGAGACGCACATAAAGAGGAATTTCCCCTTTCTATGCGTCTCCTCCACCGTCAAATCCACTTTCTTATCCAATCATTTCCTTATAAGAAAAGGGTGGAACGGGAAAGGGACTAAAGTTGGGCCTCCGGCACCACACTCATCAGACGAAACGCGTCTCTTAAAGTTTTTTTTTTCAAAGTAGAGAGTATTAGGTAAATTTAAATATTGTATACCAATTACTGGTCTTGCTAATATCTTGAACAATAGCCAATTTATAACGTTACAAAATTTGTATTCATTGTAAGTTGAAAAAAGGCAATTTGAAATTCATGATTTTTAAATATTCCCATCACGAAAAATAAATTGCGAGAAATAGGAAACGAGAAAACATCAGGCTCATAGCAGACGTCCAATAAAAAACTCGTCGAAACTTGATTACAAACTTATTCAATGTCAGATGGCAAGTAAATTTGATAACAAAAAAAAAACAAGAAACAATATTTTGTAGCATGGTTCCGTACAATTTTCGAATAATAAAAACTTTTTAACTTCGTCCGTCGTTCATATATATATGCGTTAATACATTGCTGTATATCTGACTCGCTTTAAAATAGATTCATAATAAGTTAGGTACAAACAAGATTACAGCCGTGGCAGTCCACATTTTTTTTTAAGCTAGGAAAAGGGAAATTAGCAAGGAATCTAAATACCAATTAATCCGACATAGACGTTCACAACCCCAGAGGAACCGATTATTCGTTGAAGAACTTTGTTCGCTTTTTACTTAAAGACCCCTAAGTAATTTAATTGAGTTCTATAACATTAAGAAAATGTGTTCCAAATAATTATTTTTAAATAAACATATCGTATGCCCTGGTTAAAATAAAAATCTTTATAAATCACTAACTGTTGCTCGCGACTTCGTCCGCGTGAAATTAAAAATATAGCCTATGTTACTCACTGATAACGTAGTTGTCAATGGTGATAGAATTTTTGAAATCGTCCCAGTAGTTTTTGAATTATTTCAATACATACACAAATCTTTCCTCTGTATAATATTAGTATAGTTATTCCTTGAAAGAGCCTCTGAAAACCATCGCCTTACGGAACTCTAATAAACGGAGTGAGTTGTTTTCTACTCGACGGCTTCGCTGCCGAAACGCCGGAACTTTACAAAGTAAATATTACTTTTTTAGTTATAACAACAGCGAATCATTTATCAATGCCCGGTGTTTATTTTGTTATAAATAATTCGACATTTTTACCAGGTTGAATATTTTTTAATCTTCTTTCCCCTGCAAGAGGTATTTATAACTCAAGAACGGCTTTACCTATATGGCTGAAAATTGATAAGGAGGTAGCTTACAGGCAGGAGACGGACATAGGTTACTATTTATTCCGTTCGACAGCGATGGATGGATGGATGTTTGTAGCCTAAACGGGTAAACGGATTTCGATGAAATTTGGTATAAACGTGGAGGATCGTCTGGAAGAACACATAGGCTACTCACTTTTGTTTTTTTTTTTAATTCCACGCGGTCGGAGTCGCAGGCGAAAGCTTATAGTTTATCGTTAACCTTTAAAGACTTATTTCAAAATTTCCCCTTGATTAATATCCATATTAATAGCGGGCACCTTTGACTAAACTATCGCATAACTATTGTATGATTGTCGATTGTTTCGCAGCCAATTCAACTGTTTAGTTGCACAAAAATCGAGTAGTGTATCTATAAGCTCATAGGAATCAAAGCGCGACTAAACAGTTGTGCGATAGTTTAGTCTAAGGTAAGCGCGCCCTACCTTTGGAAACAAAACTCTTTCAAACATCAACAACCAACCATCCAACAAGCTTCAACAAATTTCGTACCACAACCCTCAAAAAGAACAAACTACGTTAAAATTTTAAAACAAAATTTCATCATCAAAATGTTATATGACACTGGATTTCGCCCGCGACTCCGTCCGCGTGGAATTAAAAAAAAAACAAAAGTGATTAGCCTATTCTTCCGGAGTATCCTTTACGTCTATACCAAATTTCATCGATATCCGTTCAGCCGTTTAGGCTACAAACTAACAAACATCCATCTGAACTTTCGCATTTATATTAGTAAGATTAAAATTTCACGAACCTTTAATCAATTCATATAACTTTACGCAGAAGACATACAAAAGATGTTACGAACCTATCTCCAAGCATAGAAAATGTCCCTAAAACTCGTTATTTCTAAGGACAAAGTTACAGACTAACGTGTGTAACTTTTCCGCTACACAAGTTTATATCCCTTTTTAATCATTTACCTTATTCATTTAATGCGCCCACATTGAAAAAGTTTGGAATAAAAGTATCCTCGCTTCGTAAATCTATACTAATATAATAAAGCGTAAACACACACTTCTTTGTTGCCGAAGATGTCAGCAATTCAGCAATTACAGCATATTTTTGAATAATTATTTTTTTAATAAAAAGCCCTACACTTACGTCACGCTTTAGGCTATATATTTTCACGCTATTAAACTTAGGGGGTAAATAAATTGGATAAAAACCCTAATGTGGGAAAGAGACCATAAGTTGCTGTCAACATCAAAGCAAGATTGCCATGGTTTGTCATCATGTCATGTCATTTTGACATTTTCAATTGATAATTTGACAAATGTAGGTAAACAATTTTTATAATTTCACGCAGATAAAGCTGCATGGGAACAGGTAGTAATAAATAAAAATGTATAGGCCGTAGTATTTGTAGTTACATTACAAAGAAAATGCTTAACTTCTACTAGTATATTTGAGTTTGTAATCTTTACTTGAGTTCACACTAACACGTGAACTAAATCAAAATGAACACTTAAAGACACTGCCACACGGGCGCATAAATAAAAATTGCGTTATGTACATAAATCTTTATTAATCAACTAGCTATTCGCGTGCGGCTTCATCCGCCTGAAATTATAAAAACTTTATTTCATTGTTTACATTTGTCAAATTATCAATTGCAAATGTCAAAATGACATGACATGATGACAAACCATGGCAATCTTGCTTCCTTGATGTTGGCAGCAACTTATGATCTCTTTCCCACATTAGGGTTTTTATCCAAAATATATACCCCCTAAGTTTAATGTCGTGAAAATGTTATAGCCTAAAGCGTGACGTAAGTGTAGGGCTTTTTATTAATAAAAGAATTATTCAAAAATATGCTGTAATTGCTGACATCTTAGGCAACAAAGAAGTGTGTGTTTACGCTTTATTATATTAGTATAGATTAATTAAAAATTTAATAAAATTCATCAAGCAACGTATCGCTTAACCATATTAATTGCGAGGCAGTTTCTGGCGGATACACGGTGCGTCGACGGTTGCGTGCCGCTAGTGTGGCATTTACCTTACTCAAATGTTTCAATCCAACTTGAATATCAAATAATAAGTTCCATACGTGTAATTAACAGATGTTTGACGCTGCAACTACGAAGTCCTAGTTAGTGCAACTTTTATCATAAGAAGTCTTAAAGTAGTACAAAGTCGTTAACGACTTGTTCTATGTGTTCCTTCCCTAATTCATTAAAAAAAAAAACATTTCCTTTTAGTAGTATAAAAATGGTTGTTGACAATTTTATCTGAACGATTGGACTATTAGTAAGAACTGTCAGATAAAACTGCGCCTGTGTAGCGAGCTTCAGACGGTTCTCCCTCGCAGACTCGACTTAGGAACGTGACAATTAGTCTTTGTGCAGCCGGCGTTCATCGATTTATAACACGTTATCACGTCATAGGAATATAATCAGTTAATTTAGATAGGTTCTGCACTATCACAAAAGGGAACTGGAAGCGAAGACAAAATGCAATACACAGTTTCGCCTAAGGTCTTGTTGCTAAATGGTTCGCTCGAATAAACCAAATTCACGCAAGATCTATGTCATGATTCCTATAGGTTACGTTTCGCTTTCGGTAGTAACTATGCTTAATTCATACTTATGATGAATATAATAGAGCAACATAAATATTATAATGAAAATAAAACGTTTAAATTGAGAAGTCTGAACTTAAAATACACTTGTGATTTAGTTAGTCTTGCTTCTTGTTTACTTTTCCCTGTACGCCACTCATACTCGTCGCGTTGCTGCGAAAAACTTTGACATTATAGAGACAGGACCTGTCGCACATTCCTCTGTATCAAATAAATATGAACAAATACCATTCAGTTCCTTGCTTGTGTGCTCGTTATGAATGTATGATTTTTGAATCACCGTGAGTCAATAATGAACATGTAAGGTCATAATCACCTCGTTTAAATAGATTCTTTCTTTAGTAGTACTACATTTGTTTAGTCCATTTCTTTATAGTCAAAGTTTGAAAGCTACTCGAATCTCATTCGTATGTTTGCTGAGTTATATACCTAACATTTGCTCGTGTAACGAGTTGGATTGTAATTTAATTTTACAGAAATATTGACGTTATAGTACAAGAGTCATTGGAGAAAAAAACACGGTTGTTAAATTGCTGGTGTAACTATTTGAACAGATGTCGTATAGGGGAGACAGGGGAAGAATGGTTCCTTATTCACATAAGATTTCATTGACACGAGCGATTTTATAACGCGCGTTTAAAATACGTTAAAATATGACAAATGCATTTCCATGTCTCAAAATTAGGAATAACCACAGTCGTACTTGATAATGGTTACGTAATCAATCTCGTTGTGCATTTCTCTTACACATCATTTATAAGAGCGGGCGCACACCTTCGACTAAATTATCACACAACTGTTTTAGTTGCACAACTTAAAATCGAATAGAGTGCGCACCTCCATATAAGCTCATAAAAATCGAGCGAGGAAGAGACATCGGACATCTAGATGCACGGCTGGTTTCCATCCTTACACAGTTGACGTGCCACGGATTCCTACGAAACGATTTGAGACGTCTTTTCTCGTGCGCACATCTAAAGAATGGAATAAACTGCCGGCGTCAGTGTTCCCAACCAATTACAACGTGGGTGCCTTCAAGAGAAGGGTGAATGGTTACTTATTAAATTAGCGCGTACCATCCTTCGACCACGTTACCACTTAACTATGGGTGTGATCGTGGTCAAGCGCTGATTTTAACAATCATAAAACAGTTGTGCAATCGTTTAGTCAAAGGTGTGCGCGGTCTAAGCACTCCCTTAGTTACCACTTAACCACGAGTACAGTAAATAATCCATTTATAACTAAATTCATAAGAGGATATTAATATCAACCTATCAATACAACTAGCAGGTAATTTAAAGTTAGACGACAGCGTGTTGCAAGTTTCAATGATAGTTAGCGACATTTTAGAGCTCCGAGTGCGGTACGGTAGGCGACTTAAGTTTGAAATAACTGCATATTTTAACAAGTCCTAAAAAATATTTTCTTTTACAGAATAATTATATTTCGTACGTCTTCACTAAAGGAAAAAGATTTATTTTCAATTAGGAAATTAATAAATTAATTTTAATAATTGTTTATCTATATCTATACTAATATTATAAAGAGGAAAGATTTGTATTTTTGTATGTATTGAAATAACTCAAAAACTACTGAGCCGATTTCGAAAATTCTTTCACCGTTAGAAAGGTAATTTATCTGCGAGTAACATAGGCTATATTTTTTAATTTCATGCGGGAGAAGTCGCGAGCAACAGCTAGTCTACACTAATATTATAATATATAGAAGAAAGATTTGTATTTTTGTATGTATTGAAACAACTCAAAAACTACTGGGTCGATTTCAAAACACCTTACACCAATAAAAAGCTACGTTATCAGGAAGTAACATAGGCCTCATTTTTTATATATATTAATTTCACGCGGACAAAGTCGCGAACAACAACTGCAGTTAGTCATATAGGTATAATTTGTCAAAAATCCGCACTAGGTGCTAGGGTCACGGTATAAAAGGTTTGACGTATGTTTAATCTAAAATATATTTTTCTGAGTTTTTAATAGTAAAACCTTGAAGGTTTGTGAGAGTAAAAGGGTTGAATAAAAACCTCCTTGCTAAAAACTGAAGTGAAGGAAAATAGTATTTTATTGTTATTTTAGTTTAAAAATATAAATATAACCGAAGTAAGATAGATAAAGTGTTAGTATTTGAAACTAGGGTCTAACTAATTAAAACTCTACCAAGTGTACGAGTAATAAACCTTGTCTTAAGTTTAAAGTTATTGCTACACTTGTCGGTACTAACATTTACAAACTTCTTACATTTTAAAAAAGTTTCATAAATATTTTATAGTATTGTAAATAGTGTAATTAAAATAACAAAAGATAAATAGGATAATCTTACTTCTCACTAATGTTATAAATGCGAAAGTTTAGATTGATGGATGTTTGTTAGAGTTTTTAGCCTATACGACTGAATCATCTTGATGAAACTTGGCATATATGTAGAGTATAATCTGGAAGAAAACATAGGCTACTCTCTTTTGTTTTTTTTAATTCCACGCGGATGTAGTCGCGGGCGAAAGCTAGTGATTTAATAAATTTTGATTGATGGCCGATTTGTATAGTCAATCTTAATCCATTTATGCTTATCTAAAGTAGTTAATTAAAATCTTAAATACTTTTAAATTTAAGGACTGGAAGGCGAAATACCTTGCGTTTTTTTTGTGACTAACTTAAGGCATTTACAGCTTCACCGGCCTTGAGGTGGTCGCGCAGATGGCGCTTAGCTTAAACTTCGTTTATGACTAACTAAGCTCGAGGACTCCCTCAGGAGCTTTGGCTCGGGTCGTTATTTCGTTATTATTACCGGAAGGTCTAGTGTTCGGCTATCTACTCGTATTTATGTATTTCTTTTGCAACAAAGAGTTAAAAAAATATATAGAGTAAGCATAGTTGACACTTCACTTGAGACTTTTTTGCAGGCCTCACTAATGCTATCTATTGCTAGGTCCTCAAAACCACATGTCAATATAATTAATTGTATTTAAATGAAATTCCGATCATACTAATACTATAAATGCGAAAGTTTTGATGGATGTTTGTTAGAGTTTGTAGCCTAAACGGCTGAACGGATTCCGATGAAATTTGGCGTAGACGTAGAGGATAGTCTGGAAGAACACATAGGATACACAGTTCAGTTTTATTTTAATACCACGCGGACGGAGTCGCGGGCGAAAGCTAGTTGTCATAAAATATTTAAATGTTTGATTTTGTGACAGTGTTTAGTTTATTTTATGACAGAATATAGCTTATTATAATTTTGTAATTTTTATAAAATGACAACTAACATAGTACCTTTCAAAGAAAGTACCAGTGTAAAAATGTTGTTCATTACGTCTAGTCTATATATCTTAAATGTCTTTGTTTTGCAAAGATTTTAAAACTTCAGATGGATTTTATGGTTCGGCAGTTTAAATCTACAAATATATGTGAATTAAAACATCATTTACTAAGCCATATTCCTGAATACATAAACTAATTAATCTTCATTCGTGTGATACGTTTCATGTCATATGACAAAACGCTAATACTCCAGAAAGTGAAGTAATCCCTTGAGAGGTTCAAGTTTACTCGTCGATTAAGTTACGGATCCTTTAATACTCGTATAATTTATAAATACAATCTGCGCAAATTTAAACTTATTTCAGAGATCAAAAGTTTGAATATAATAATTTCAGACAGGATTCGAGAGGAAATGCAGAAAGGATTTCTGCAATAGTAAGTTCTTTGAACTCCCTTGTTATAATTCCAAGTTCTATACCGTTATGTATACCTGACTCAGAGCGCCACCTACACTTAACACACAACTGTTTAATCTCCCTTTGATGTGGGCTTATATGGAGGTGCACACTAGTCGATTTTTAGTTGTGCAACTAAACAGTTAAGCTGCGAAACAATCGACAATCGCACAACAGTTGTGCGATAGTTTAGTCGAAAGTGTGCGTCCGCTGTAAATATAAAAAAATAAGAACCTAACATAGATGTATTACATAGTTACGGTAAAATTCAAGTTTTGTATCGCAATTATAAATGAGAAGTAATTTATTGAAGTGCTCGTTCATCTACAAAAAACGTGTCAACTTCACCACTTCTAGACAGTAGAAAGCAGGTCAAACATCTTGAACTGTCATTGCGACTAAAATATAACTAGCGGTTACCCGCGACTTCGTCAGCGAGGAATTAAAAAAATGCTCTACAACATTCCCGCATATATCAGCTACCTTCCCGTCAAAGTTTTGTCGAAATCGGCTTACCGGTTCCGGAGATTACACGGAACAAACGCAGCTTTGCGAACAGATAGACAGGAATTTTAAAAATTGTTATCAGCTAAGCTATATCATTTTTCTTCAATAATGTCTGTATTATCCAATGTTATACATACAGATGACCTGACCTGTATTATTCGACTTCTATACTAATATAATAAAGCGTAAACACACACTACTTAGTTACGTATGATGTCAACAATCACAGTATATTTTTGAATAATTCTTTTTTTATTAAAATCCCTACACTTACGACACGCTTTAGGCTATATATCACGCTATTAAACTTAGGGGGTTAAAATTGGAAAAAAACCGTCATGCTAGACCTATAATGCTGCCAATAGCAACAAAGAACCAAGGTTACCATGGTTACTCATAAACAATTCTCACCCAACGTGAATTCTAAAGTTTTTAATCCTTACAATTACTCAACAAAACTTCTCATTAACGCTTCCAGTCATCGTTTGATCCGCGATCGTTTCATTTCGAAGTAATTTGCATCCGAACACAGTCAATGGCGGACGCAATTCTCGCGAAACAATTTCGACTTGATTACACAATCAGTGTCGATAGACTGGATTGATTTACTTGTTGTTACTGTATATTTGTTATTTATAGTTAATCTGAATCATTACTTAACATCCTCTATAATTCATTCTTAATTAAATTAAAAAAACAAAAACGAGTTGCCTTTTTATCAGTGGTAGAGCCCGCTTTAACATCTTAGCACGAATGGGTCACCCGGTGCTATACCACGACCACACAGAAAACAGGCGTGAAGTGGGAGCAATCCCGCGTACAGTCTGATGAGTGTGGTGCCGGAGGCCCAACTTTAGTCCCTTTTCCTTCCCACCCTTTGCTTATAAGGAAAGGATTGGATGGGAAAGTGGATATGACGGCGGAGGAGACGCATAGGAAGGGGAAATATCCTCTTTATGTGCGTCCTCTCCTCCGTCGATTTAGGGTGGTCAACGCATCTGCAATTGCGGATGTCTATGGGCAGCGGTCGCTTCATCATTCCGGCAGATTTAGGTGGCCGCTTGCTCGTTTACCACCTAATTGTATAAAAAAAAGCCTAAGTATTCTTCCAGACTATCCTCTCCATATGCTAAATTTCATCGAGATCTGTTCAGCAGTTTAGGATAACTCTAACAAACTTTTATCTAAACTTTCGCATTTATAATATTAGTAAGATGTATTACAGTACACTCACGATTTCAGCGTCATATCGACCAATACAATCGTAATATTATCGTTTAGGAGTATTTGATATTTGCTATTACGCGAACTGAGATCATATTCTAGTATAATGTTTGGAATAGGAAATGGAAGCGATCACAGAATATGCATA
>LD689021.1:871394-886908 GCA_003118335.3 Papilio memnon
TTTCAAAAAAGTCTGATTCAGTTGAACTACTTCATAATGATTTTAAAATGTTTATCAATGTTGGTCTATATTACACTTTTACTCCTTGCTATAAAAAAAATCAGAGAATGAAAAAGTATCGGTAGACTTTAAGCTAAGCACTGTATATAATGCGTGTTTTCTAGTCAAATAACATTAGATAACTACTGCACAACTATTTATATTAGTTATTCTATATTTCACTTATTTTAGTTTCTCAATAACTAAATTAAAACAAAATTGCATCTTCAAAGAAGAGTTTTAAGTATACAGACAGACAGTCGGAAGCGACTTTGTTATATGTAGTGAGTAAATAGCAAAACAAAAGAAAAGGAAAAATTCAATGTATGCACCTTCATTACGTTTCAAAGCGACTGTTGATTAGAAAGGACCGTTCTTTGTGTCGGTGCAGTTTCAATCAATGCTTTAATCAAATTTTGTGCGCCATGTCGGATAGGCTGTAACGCCTTGTCCTGTTTTTCAACTAACAATGATTGTAATATATTAGAGGTCTTTTAAAATAATCTAAACATTTAACGCGCTTATTTTTGACTTCTCAGAACAGGTACTTAATTCGTCTGTATGTATTTTTATATGTTACTAGCTTTCTGAGACTTCGTCACATAATTAAAAAACAAAAGTTAGTCGCCTGTGTTCTTCCAGACTATCCTCTACATCTATGCCATTACATCCGTTCAGCAGTTAAGGCTACAAATTCTAACAAACATCCATCTAAACTATCGCATTTATACTTCTTCCGCGTGTAATTTAAAGAAAAAATAGCCTATGTGTTCTGGTCTATCCTGTACATCTATGCCAAATTTTATGGATTTTCAAAAATGGATATTCGTTAGTGAGTAGTAGAAACACTAAGAAACATTCATCTAAACTTCCTCAGTTATAGTATTAGTAATAAGATTGTTAAAAAATTAGTGGTCAACTATGAATTTATTGATTTTCAATAGACCAAAGTTCCAAATTAATTACTAGAATTCATCACAACAGTTAATTACGGACTTCTAATATTTCAATTCTCAATTCGATGTGATCTTTTTGTTACGAGATAAAGAATTCAAGAATTTCTCAATAACAATTACAAGCAATGAGATCGAATGCTTCGATGTCCATTAGACATGCACTGATAATAGTTTTCAATCTCATAAAAGACGAACTTTACGATAGAGATGTCGTAAAACGAAACGTGTCGCTGAATTCCTTATAAATATTATTGGAATATAGTGAGCTAGGTAGTGCAGCAATATTGGTATGCAATGCAATTTTATAATGCAATTCAGGACTTATGTATTTTACGGTCTTTAGCTAACAAGAAACTAATCGTATTTGACCGGTCCGTACTTGACATAAGAAAAGCGAAAATAATCTCGTATCGTTCCACATTTTTTTTACTTTTATGCAACCCAGACTTCATTTGTCAAGTTCATCAATCTATTAAGTACTTTAAATGGATGGATGGATGTTTCTTAGAGTTTGTAACCTAAACGGCTAAACGGATTTCGATGAAATTTGGTATAGATGTAAAGGATAGTCTGGAAGAACACATAGGCTACTCACTTTTTTTTTTAATTCTACGCGGACGTAGTCGCGGGCGAAAGCTAGTAATCAATACAAACTTCTTTTTTATCTTCTTTTATTTTGATAGTTCGCAAATCGTCCGTTTGTTCAATTTATGGAATTTAATCCCGTTACAAGCGTCAAAATTATGGGACGACGCGTCCAAGTTTCGTACGACCAGTGTGCGATAGTCATTTGGTTTGGATCTGTGCCAACATTACGAACGAGTGTTGTATTTTTTTTAAAGTTCATTTACAGAATGAAAAAGCATTAATTTTAATATTGCAATTAAGCTGTTATGGTTTCTACTTATTTAGTGCGGATTTTTTAGTATTTAACAGTGGTAGAGCCCGCTTTAACATGTTCGCACTGTAGAGCCGGCTCGCCCGGTGCATTACCACGACCAGACAGAAGACAGGCGTGTGGAAGCAATTCCGCGTACAGTCTGATGAGTGTGGTGCCGGAGGCCTAATTTTAGTCCCTGCTCCTTTCCACCCTTGTCTTAAGATGAAAGGATGGAAAGAAAAAGTGAATAGTAAAGGGAAATATCCTGTTTATGTGCGTCTCCTCTTCTGTCAACAAAGGGTAGGCAACGCATCTGCAATTACGGATGTCTATGGTCGGAGCGGTCACTTCATCATTTCGGCGGATTCTGGTGGCCGCTTGTTCTTTTGCCACTTTATCGAATAAAAAAATGGATTAACAACAGTAAGGATGTATATTGTAAATTAAAAAAAGAATTATATTTTATTTTGTTATTTTATTGGTCGAGTAAAGTACTTCTATATATTGCTCCAATAAATAAAGATACAAAGGGCACATAATAACAATATTATAAAGTTGACCCTTTGATATCGAAGGGTTGATCAGAATTAATAGCTCACGAAATGAGACAAAATTTAATTTAAACATAAATAAAGCCAATTTATACACCACGTTTTAAATAAACATTTACTAATATGTTCATATGGATGGATGTTTGTTACCAGTTATCTCCAAAACAGCCAATCGATGAAAGCGCAGCTTCGGAACATAGTCCGGAAGAACACATAGAGTACTAAATTTTACACGCGGATGAAGATGCGGGTAAAACTAGTAACGACATGATACACTTATACCGTGCGCACACTTAAAACTAAACAATCGAATATCGCACAACAGTTGTGCGACAGTTTAGTCAAAGGTGTACGCCCGCTTGTATAGACGAGATATTTAATTACACGTTATGTGAAGGGATAATGCGTCGGCATTCGGTTACCTGTATAGCATTCCTGAGTGACGTCACTCACCACAGAAAGGGAAGCCTGTCATTATTAACTCCTTGGATTTAATTGTACGGAAACGTTGACGTTCGTCTTATGCTAGGTTTCTGAAGTTTTCATATACTTTATCGTTACATAGTGGTAAGTTTAGGTCAACTTCAATAGAGTATAACGCAAGTTACGTAGCTCGGAAACGCGTTTCTCGAAGTTATCGAACCAAAAACACTGACGAAAAGTTGAATGTAGCTGGGGAAACCGGCCATTAATGAATCTTACTAATCTATACTAAATTTATAAAGAGGAAAGATTTATATTTTTGTATGTATTGAAATAACTCTAAAACTACTGGGCCGATTTTAAAAATTCTTACACCTTTAAGCTACGATATCGCCGAGTACCATAGGCTATATTTTTTAATTTCTCATGGACAAAGTCGCGAGCAACAGCTAGTATTATTTAAGTTTAGATGGATGGATGTTAGAGTTTGTATCTTAAAATGCTGAACGGATTTCGATGGAATTTTGTAGAGATGTAGAGGATAGTCTGGAAGAACACATAGGCTTTTGTATTTAATTCCACGCGGACGGGGTCGCGTGCGAAAGCTTGTATTCTGATTATATTCTACAAAAAATAGTCACGAGAGATATTTGAATCTCTTTAGTAAACATGTATTTTGTGAAACAATACGCAAATAAAACGTAATTTACCGTGTCTACAGAAAATTGTCAAGAATACTTTAAGCGCATTAAACTGTACTTCAGTGTTTAGGTACCGACGGACAAATTAAAAAGATTAGGGGCCCCCTACACTGTAATGAGTCCCGTCTGCACTGCATTCAAGTTGTCTATGCGGATTTAATGAACAGGGAATTAAGTCAGGATTTTTGGACTGATTTTAAGGGAGTTTATAAAGGTTGTTTTTTAAATAAAAATTATCTATAATTCAAATTTGATGTTTGATAACCGATTGGATAAGATATGAAATGAGTATGTTAGAGGAAGTTTGAGAGTAGCAACAGTGGTTGGCGTCGGTTGCTCAGTAGTTTAAGCACTTGACTTGTAATCTACAGGTTTTGGGTTCGAATACCGCCGCCATGTACCAATGTGATTTTCGATTTTTCGATGTTACATATGTACAAAATTTACCCGACGTTCTTCCGGTGAAGGAAAACATCGTGATACCTGCACATATCGGCGAAGAAATTCAAAGATATGTGTGAAGTCAACCAACCCGCACTTGGCCAGCGTGGTTGACTAAGGCCTAGTCACCCTAACTTTAGGGTAGGCTCCGAGCCCCTCGGTGGGGACATATAGTGAGCTGGTGATGATGAACAGTGGTTGAGAAATTAAGGAGTAAAAGGTTAGCGTGGTATGGGCATGTTATGAGAAGGATTGAATCGCATGTAACAAGAAGGACGTTAGTTATGAATGTGGAGGTACACCGGTAGAGGTAGACCTAGAAAGAGATGGATGGATTGCGTAAAAGGTTACATGATCAAGAAGGGAATGATTGAGATGACGGATGATAGAGTTATTTGGAGGACAAAAACGGGGTGCGCCCTACGGGAGTAGGATAAGGTAGGGGAGATGATGATGATGTTTGATAACTGTTAAACCAGCTAGTACTCTATTAAACTAGGAAATTTCGTTTAAAAAGCAGATTTTGCCTTTATTTTTCTTTGAATCTCTGATATTTTTCCCGATGTGAAATCTTAAACCGATAAAAATTTATTTCCTGTTTAAACTCCTTTCCAATTTTCGTTGAGTACCGGTCAAATGCAGCCTGACCGGACGATTTCTCGATTACATTTTGAATGCTGTAGAATTCCTTAATAGATATTCCTAGCTTTACTGATTGGACCTGACTCAATAGGGAAGTAAAATGTATAGGATTTTATATCGTCCTAAAATATATTTGTATTGAATTTAAATGCACCTTATTCCTGTTTTTTTTTTGACTAAACTATCACACAACTATTTAGTCGCGCTTTGATTCCTTTGAGCTTATATGGAAGTGCACACACTACTCGATTTTAGTTGTCTAAACAGTTGAATTGGCTGCGAAACAATCGACAATCGCACAACAGTTGTGGGATAGTTTAGTCAAAGATGTGCGCCCGCTCTTATACCATGTTATACGGATTAAAGGATAAAAACAATGAAGCCTTTTTCGGAGATGAATTGAGAAACCAAGAGATGGGGGTGATGACTGACACGACGGTCGATAACCAGGTGCGTCATAAAAGAGTAGAATTAGTACTAGATGATAAGGTATTTTTTGATATCATGAGAGAAAACATCAGAGACATCTGTGAAGAAAGTCTTAACGACTCGATAACAATCAATGGCAAACATAATGCAACAGACATCAGGAACTCGAAGGAGCGTTTGAAAAATACGATTAAAGTTGATTGTAATTCCATTATTGAAATAACACATTCAACCTTATAACTTCTAACTCGTTTTACCAAAGGTTTTCCTTCGGGACCGCTTTATGCAATACGATACCAATAAGCGACATGATATTTTGTACAACTGGACCCGAGAGAAAAATTTACGGAAAATGATAAGTTAGAAATTATGTTCGTTTTATGTGACCTTTATTTTTATTAGTACAGTATGCATAACCTTGTTTTTTTGTTCTAAATTTTAGGCTGTAATTATTAACTTCGATGAAGTCATTTGTAATTAAAATAATAAAACCAAGTTTGAGCAGCGTCAGACTTATGTAAGTTAGTTTAAACTTTTCCGACAGAACGTGCTAATCTTATAATTCAGGGGGTTTGATTTAAATAAGAATTCTGGTCACCAGTTTAGAGTGGGTCATTAATTATTAAATACTCTTATGTAGATGTAGATATAAATATGTCGGAGTGACGAGCGGTTTGTAGAATTAATTCCGAAGGTAGATCATATACACGGGAACGATCTTGCATTGTGGGCGTATGTCGGAGATAATGAAATAACAATCGCGTAACATTAGAAACACTATCCTTAGTTGACCATCTTAATTGATAACTACACAACACACTCTAATCCAATTGCAATAATTTACAGAGGTTAACCAATTGATTTTGTAATAACAAAACGCATCATTCCACCATTGAATGAGAACTGTCATCTGTCATTCGATCGCCGCTTGACATCTATCATGCACGATGCATACGCAAATTATTAGTTGCCAGTTACTTTAATCGTTCTAAATTAACAATAATTTCGCCCCATTATATACATCATTGTAACAGTATGTTAGAGCGTCGGTGGCTCAGTGGTTTAAGCACTTGACTTGTAATCTATAGGTCTTGGGTTTGAATCCCACCATACCAATATGTTTTTTCGAATTTTCAAATATACATAATTTGCCCGACGTTCTTACGGTGAAGGAAAACATCGTGATGGTACACATATAATATCTGCAAAGAAATTCAAAGGTATGTGTGAAGTCAACCAACCCTCACTGGCCCAGTGTTCAGTGTTCACTATGGCCTAGTCACCCTAACTTAAGGTAGGCTCCGAGCACCTCAATGGGCACGTATAGTGAGCTGGTGATGATGATGAACAGTATGTTGAATCCAAAATAAGGATGGTCATTATTTCATGATTTTATTGAATTTAGTCTATGAGTACGGACAAAGTACGTTTAACCGTTAACTTAATTGCCTAAGCCGGACATAAATTTAAAGGAAAGAGATTTTTTAAATTATTTTCATCTATTTAAATAGACCTATAAACTTTAAAAATGTAATTATAATATAGTTACTAAGGAATTTTATCATTAACTAAGAACCGAGAATTACTTTCTTTGACAACCACAACTATAAAATAATACGATATTAAGATAGACCGTTCCACAATGTGGTGTCTCCAAGTAATTCATACTGTCACTTCCCGGTTTCAAGACGAAATTTATAGCTTAACTTAAGAAGGAAAAATATTTCATATAAATCGCTTTTATAAGGTCAATTCCCGGTACATTTTAATCTATATATATACTAATATAATAAAGCGTAAACACACACTACTTCGTGGCGTAGGGTGTCAGCAATAACAGCCTTTTTTTAAATAATTCTTTCTTTAATAAATAGCCCTATACATACACGCTTTAGGTTATATATTTTCACGCTATTAAACTTATGAGGTAAATAAATTGGAAGAATCCTTCATATGGGAAAGGAACATATAAAAAAATGCTTTATTGAATTACATCATTTTGTTTCATAAAAATAATGAGACAATTATTTTATGCCTAGCTTTCGCCTGCGAATCCGTCCGCTTGGAATTAAAAAACACAAATGTAAGTAGCTTATGTGTTCTTCCAGTCCATGTTCTACACCTATACCAAATTTCATTCAGATCCATTCAGTAGCTTAGGCTACAAACTCTAACAAAGATCCATCTAAACTTTCGCATTTAATATTAGTGAGAACGAATTTATCTCGAAGATTTGATCCGAGATGATTTTTGCGTTTTTATTTAATAGCTTCATTACTGGTCTTGTAATTAATTTTTAAAAAACTTATATTGCACATTTTAGTTACAATTTATATCGCAATTGCTTCGCTTGTTATTTCAACTACGCGGTGCAACTAATTGCCAAGTCTACCGCTGGCTTAAGAGTTATTTATCAAGAAGTTTGCGTTGAAAAAGAAAACCGCATTTATATTAAACATTCATTAAAATCGCTACTGTTTTAAAATGTATTCTTATACCACAATTCGAATTAATTAATAACCAAGCCTGTTAAAATAACTATTTACTGATTATAATTTGAAATATATCAAAGATTACATAGAAATTAAATATTAGCATACATTGGAAAACATTTTTCACATACTTTTAAACTTTTAAGTTTGTATTACATTTCATTAATTCCGCAGACGAAGTCGCGAGTAAACACTAATCATTAAACTGCTAGTGTGAATTATTACATTGTATTTCTAAGTATTCTTTGAATTGAAGAATTCGTTTTGTGATCTCTTCGTTACTCTGTAGGTCACATCAAGTGTTCGTTAGCTTTTGTATGCAAGTTGAAGTAAGGAAACGCTCTCGTACCTTGTTATACAAAAGATAAGTGTCCGAACTTGACCACTGCTCTACGAATACGTGAAAATTGTTACTATACTAGCACTGACCACCAGTGATTTCTTCAGTGCGAAAGTTAACATTCTCGTGTGTAGTCGAGCCGTTTTGAAGATTACTAGGAACCCGGCTTGCAGATAGACAGAGAAAATATTCAAATCAAATCCGTGTTTTAATTTCTTTAGGTTAGCTTAATATAGTTGTTTTTAAACGATCAATTTTTTTTTATACGATAAGATGGCAAACGAGCAAGCGGCCACCTAAATCCGCCGAAATGGCGAAGCGACCGCTGCCCATAGACATCCGCAATTGCAGATGAGTTGTCTACCCTAAATCGACGGAGGAGGAGACGCACATAAAGAGGATATTTCCCCTTCCTATGCGTCTCCTCCACCGTCAAATCCACTTTCCCATCCAAACCTTTCCTTATAAGAAAAGGGCGGAACGGGAAAGGGACTAAAGTTGGGCCTCCGGCACCACACTCTTCAGACTGTACGCGGATTTGCTTCCACTTCACGCCTGTCTTCTGAGTGGTAGTGGTATTGCATTGGCGAGCCGACCCATTCGTGCTAAGATGTTAAAGCGGGTTCTACCACTGTTAAAATCAATCAATCAGTTATCAATACTAATTCCTTAAGTCTGTTTATTATAATATAGTTATAAAAAAATAGTTGGCCAGTTTTTCGAAATTGTGATTTTTTCATATGAAATCCAGAGAATTTTTTCTTTAATCAATACCAAATGCAAGAAAACAAATTATTTTTAACCTTGATAAAAGTTTTAAAACCAACAATGTAAATGTGGAATTCCCTCCAAAAATCAAAATATGTTGAATTATTTTATTTTAACTTGAAAGCTTTTTTATATTCTATCGCTTTTACGTCAGATAAAGCTCGATGAATTTGTCAATGACATACTGACCTTTCCAGCCGCGTGGAAATATGCGAGAATCATTCTTGTTTTGAATTTGATCGAAATATAGATAAAAAATCTAATACAGTACATTTAATCGAAAAAATGGCTTTCCATGACATACAATGAAACATTTTTAGTGGTAGTGTCTTTACTTTGTTTTATAATTTGCCTAAATTCAGGTTAATTTTCTACATTTTACTTCTTACTAATATTATAAAAGCGAAAGTTTAGATGTATAGAGTTTGTTATAGTTTGCTTCCTAAAAGGATGAACAAATCTTAATTAAATTTGACAAAGATGTAAAATGGAATATGAATAAAGACATCGTCTTTTGTTTTTAACTTATTTATGTTTGCAAATTCAGAATCCAAAGAAAAAAAAATATTAAAACATATTTTGCTTCCTGCCTAAAAAAACGTGATCTCGAAAATGAACTCCTTTTATTTTCTTGATGTTATAAACAATTGTGTGATTATTCAAAATATTATTTCAATGCACACTAGCATGATAGGATAATGTACAGGTTAACCAATAGTAAACAAGGCCTACGGTTTTGGTTAATTATATTTGCACGACTTGTGTACGTTGCCTAATTGATATTCTAACACCGGGCAATCATTGAACTGTAATAAATATCTCACTAACATCTACATATATACTAATACTAGCCGTTCGCGTGCGGTTTCATCTGCGTGAGATTATAAAAAACTTTATTTCATTGTTTACATTTGTCAAATTATCAATTGCAAATGTCAAAATGACATGACATGATGACAAACCATGGCAATCTTGCTTCCTTGATGTTGGTAGCAATTTATGGCCTCTTTCCCACATTAGGGTTTTTATCCAAAATATTTACCCCCTAAGTTTAATGTCGTGAAAATGTATAGCCTAAAGCGTGACGTAAGTGTAGGGCTTTTTATTAAGGAAAGAATTATTCAAAAATATGCTGTAATTGCTGACATCTTAGGCAACAAAGAAGTGTGTGTTTACGCTTTATTATATTAGTATAGATTATAAAGAGGACAGATTCCTTTTATAATAACGGATAGACTCAAAAACTACCCTTGTGTCTTTTTTAAACTCATGACAGCTACATACGCTCAGTTTTATCTGAACAGTCCGGTCGTTATGCTAAACCTGACTTGGAACTATTCAGTCCTCAGCTTTCCCTACACGTTAGATTTCTCTGAACAATACCACTGTTCAGATAAAACTGAGCGTGTGTAACGGGCTTTACAATTATTATTTTAAAGATGAACACTTCTGAGAGTTTAAATTAAGCCTAAGCATCCAGTTTTAACTGAACTGTTCAGTTCAAATTCCAAGGTAGAAAACGCTTTCTTTTAATTCAACTCTTACGTTTAGATCGCGCACACCTTTGACTAAACTATCGCACAATTGTTTAGTCGCGCTTTGATTCTTATGAGCTTATATGGATGTACACAAATCGATTATTAGTTGTGCTACTAAAGTTTAATTGACTGCGAAACGACAATCGCACAACAGATGTGCGATAGTTTACTCAAAGGTATATCAGTCTTATATTAGAGGAAGTTTGAAAGTAGCGCCAGTGTTGGAAAAATTGAGAAGCAAAAGGTTAGCGTGGTATGGACATGTTAAGCGACGAGACGATGGGACAAACCAGAAAGTGTTAAGAATGAATGGATGGCTACAAAGGAAGAGGAAGACCGAAGAAAGTGTGGATGGATTGTGTGAAAGAGGATATGCTTAAGAAGGGAGTGGATTTAGATGACGGCTGATAGAAATGTATGGAAGAGCACATACTGTGCCGACCCTCCGTAAGGGATAAGGGCAAGTTGATGGAGTGACAATAAAACACTATAAGCAACTTTTAATCAAATACTGTAAAAAAAAGAAACTTCAAATTCAAAACATTTACAAAAGTTTTATACAGTTAGCAAAACTATTTTACAAATTACTTGCGTATGCTTTAAAACACTCAAAATAAAAAAACACTATGTAACTGAAACAATCAAGTAAAAAAGCCGCTAAAAGCTTTTAGATGAAAACGCTCCGCATTCATTTTTCAGTATCGTTTTAATTTGAAACAACACTTTTGAATAGTTTATTTCAGTTTCAATATACGTTTAATTAGAAAAGTACTGCAAAAATTTTGTTGACTATATTGATTTTTATCTGCAAGTTTTGCAATTTTAGGAATAAAAATAAATTGCACTAAAATTCATCATCTCCTTCTTGATCATGTCACCCTTCGAGCAATCCATCAATCTCTTTCTAATTCTACCTCTACCGATGTACATCCACATTCATAACTAACGTCCTCCTTGTTACATGCGATTCATCCCTCCTCATAACATGCCCATACCATGGACACCTTTTACTCCTTACCTTCTCTACCACTGGGGCTACTCTCAAACCTCCTCTAATATACTCATTTCGTATCTTATCCAATCATGTTATACCACACATAAATTGCAACAAAATTACGAAATAATAACACACAAGTTTAATCTATACTAATATTATAAAGAGGAAATATTTGTATTTTTGTATTTTTGTATGTATTGAAATAACTCAAAAACTACTGGTCCGATTTTAAAAATTCTTACACCGTTAGAAAGGTAATTGATCCATGAGTAACATAGGCTATATATTTCACGCGGGCGAAGTCGCGAGCAACAGCTAGTTCTCTTATAAATAAAATACCTTTTAAAGACTTTAATTAAACACGTAAAGTTTAAATTTGTTCAAATTATTTTTAGTAACTAAATCTACACTAACTTAAATGACTGATTTTTTAAAGCAATATTACACTTTACTGTGTTTACTAATGGGTAAAAATAGTAAAAAAAAAACTAAATTTTAATTATCCTTCCAACTTTTTGTCAATAATAACATTTTCGTGACAGGCTCCGTTTCTACCATGTAAACAGCCTAATCTATACTAATATAATAAAGCGTAAACACACTTTGTTACCTAAGATGTCAGCAATCACAGCATATTTTTGAATAATTCTTTTTTTAATAAAAATCCCTACACTTACGTCAGGCTTTAGGCTATATATTTTCTCGCTATTAAAATTAGGGGGTAAATATTTTGGATAAAAACTCTAATACGGAAAAGAGACCATAAGTTGCTGCCAACATCAAAGAAGCAAAATTGTCAATGTCAAAAACCTTAGTTGTCATTTGTGCATTTGAATTTTGACATTTGACAAATGTAAACAATAAAATAAAGTTTTTATAATATCACGCGTATGAAGCCGCACGCGAACAGCTAGTAGTATAATAAAATCGATTGTAGATGCCCATTGCTATTTATAATCCCGGTATTAAATTTGAAACTTCTGGTACTTAAGGGTTAATTATAATATCGTTATTAATTTAAATATAAGCATCAACAATATAAAATGGAACTTATGTATAAACGGATAAAGTCAAAAATACTGCACCAAAAAAATAATTCACCATTTAAAAGCTTATCCTTAAATAACACAACCTCAAATAAAACGTCCAAAACGGGGAAAACCGCGACATGTAGCTAGTAAAAAGATAAATTTCTGCATCAATAGTTTACCCAGTCACGTATCAAAAGTTTACCTTGTATATTTAAAACAAAATTGTATAGAAAAAGAAAATTACAGATGCAGACCATGTGCCAGCGTCAGTTCAATGTATGCGGTTTGTTGCGAACGAAATATTAAATGATAAAATGCAGTACGAAATGAAAAATATTTCCAACCGTTACTAAAAATACTGTACCTTAATCATACTAATATTATAAATGCGAAAGTTTAGATGGATGCTTGTTAGAGTTTGTAGCCTAAACTGTTGAACGGGTCTCGATGAAATTTGGCACAGATGTAGAGGATAGTCTGGAAGAACATATAAGCTACTTTTTTATATAATAAGGTGGCAAACGAGCAACCACCTAAATCCGCCGAAATGGCGAATCGACCGCTGCCCATAGACATCCGCAAATGCAGGTTGCCTACCCTAAATCGACGGAGGAGACGCACTTAAAGAGAATATTTCCCCTTCCAATGCTTCTCCTCTGCTTGCTTGCTTCTAAGTAATTGAAGACACAAATTAAGTATATCGTGTTAAGAAAATTTTTCACTATAAATTAAAATAAAAATAATATACAATTAGAAATAACAAAAATAACGTAAAAAGAATCAAAATAATGAAAACGTTATTAAAAAAAAAACAAAATAAATGTTAAAAATGAGTATTGCAATGCTGATCGAATAAACCGATGTTAGTTATTAAAGGCCTGTCCCACCACAGGCTGATAAAAATGACGTCACTCTCAGATAAGGGAACAAAATCCGATATTTCCATCACATATTTTACACGTTCGATTGTTTTTACAATTTGGTGGGACAGGCCCTTAATCTTTTAAAAATATAAGAAATCCTCGATAGCTATAAACGTAAAAAAGGCGCAATAAACATTGTTATTTATTATTATGGCGATCAATTTAATAAGAACTCGCGAGCAAAGTTTTGTAATAAAACGTACAAGAGCCGGAACTAAAACATTATAAGGGTTCTATATTTATTAGTTCTGATACAACATCTTATTTATCCTAATATCAAAGGAAATTCTATAAAGAAAAAACTAAACAACGTAACAATTCATCGATAAGAATTATAAAAGTCAAAAGGCCTGTCCCACCACTAGCTGATAAAGGTTCAGATAGCTTAAAAATGACATCACTGTCAGATAATAACAAACAATGAAACTAATCTATCCGATTATTATAAAGGAAAGATTTGTATTTTTGTATATATTGGCATAACTTAAAAACTACAGGGTCGATTTCGATAAACCTTTCACAGGCAATAAACTACGTAATCGTAGAGTAACATAGGCTATGTATTTTTTAATTTCACGCGGACGAAATCGCGAGAAACAGCTACTCTTAAATGCTTTGCTTTGTAAGCGCTTAGAATCGGATAGGCGTCATTTGTAAGGCATTTGCAGTATAAGCATGAGTTTATCATTAAAAACGCTGTTACCTATTGAAATAACGTTTCAGTATTTATCCGTTACACAGTGAATTTTGTTCACATCGCACCTACAACTTTCATTAACACGTATAAAATGTTTTAACCAAAGAAAATTCAGGAAATACAGAAACTTTTAGCTGATATGAAGTTAGTCTTTTTCTTAAGAAACTTTTTTAAGACTTACGTTAAAGTACAATGTAATTTTTCTTATTTACTAGGGGTTGTTCACACAGACTAGAGAAGAGCAAAATTTATTGCAAATCAAATTGAACTCTACACGATTGTATTAAGGTTTATTTTTATTCTACACGTTTATGCGTTCGATAAGAAAAAAACATGCGAAGGTGATTTCCCTTCGCATGTTCTTTCATTTGTTTCATTCGTATAAAATTTTAATTGCGATAAAAATCTCCCCTGCTTTCTAATATCCCATTCTCTGAGTATCAAAATCTTGCCATCCCTGTCTTTTTCGAACAGAACGATAGAGATGAAAATCACACGAGGTATTCCAGCAGTGTAAATCCACAAGAACCATTAAGTACCGTGTTCGCTGCAGGCGTCTGACGAACTTTCTCTTAAAGGTCGGTACCCGTCAAAAAAATGTTCACCACGATAACATTGTTGGGTGAATTTCCTTAATTAACGCATCAACCCAAAGCTGTTAAAACAAAGTTTTCTACTTTTATCCCATAGACTAGCTGTTGCCGTGCGGCTTCATCCGCGTGAAATTATAAAAACTTAATTTTATATTTACATTTGTAACATACTCAATTGCAAATGTCAAAATTCAAATGCACAAATGACAACGATGGCAATTTTGCTTCCTTGATGTTGTCAGCTCGTAGCTTATGGTCTCTTTCCCACATTAGAGTTTTTCTCCAATTTATTTATACCCTAAGTTTAATAGCGTTAAAATATACAGTCTAAAGTGTGACGTAAGCGTAGGGCTTTTATTAAAAAAATAATTATTTAAAAATATGCTGTAATTGCTGAGATTTTACGCCACAAAGCAGTGTGTGTTTACGCTTTATTATATTAATATAGATAAGGACATTTAAGGTTAAACTGGACTAACAATGTTTTTCGGTAGAAAGTATCTTTATTACCAAAAAACACGTGTTATAACACTTTCAATGCCAACTACACGGCGCCGTGGATACGTATACGGCCGAGTACACGGCGCCGTGTATTGCGACTTCGTTTTTTCTATGCATCAGTACAGCTCCGACCATTGCGATAACTGTACGTGACGCACGTGGCATACAGGGATACCATATAATGCAATCGGTATTGTTTTAACTTACGACCGCCGGTTGACATAATGGACGCGACATGATGGACAGTTATCCCTCACCCTAGAGTCGAGAAATATATAAAAATAAAAATTAATTTAAAACACTATGGTGCCTACAAAGCCTTAAATACCTCATAAATGACGAATAAATATAATAGTATTTTTACAACACACTAATCCAATCCTAATCAACGACCAAAGAGTTAACACGTACTTAACTATATTTTTTTTTGGGGTTATTCAGAAAATTTTTCTTGATTTATTTGACGGGGATCAGTTAATAATAGTGAAGTTATAAACATCCTGCCGCTTTATGATCTACTAGCTGTTCCCATGCGGCTTCATCCGCGTGAAATTATAAAAACTTTATTTCAT
>LD689021.1:887749-901901 GCA_003118335.3 Papilio memnon
CGGCACCACACTCATCAGACGAAACGCGGAATTACTCCCACTTCACGCCTGTCTTCTGTGTGGTCGTGGTAAAGCACCGGGCGAGCCGACCCATTCGTGCTAAGATGTTAAAACGGGCTCTAACACTGTTGGACACTCTACCAAATGTGTGCAAATATTAACTAAATTCTAATAAATGTTATACTTTAATCGTTTGGTAATCTAATTAAATGTAAACAAAGTTAATATAGAAAAAGGTGTCCATTAATTTAAAAGCACCACTTTCATAAGATAACAAAATATTTAGATATAGCCTGAAGCGATATATTTGGTTTTGTAAAAGGGATTGTCCTTAATCCAAAATAATGTACGTAGATGGTACTTTGTCTCTTAAGGGGAGGCGGGCTGGGGAGATTTGCTTTTTTAGGCTTTAATCTCGTGTTTTAAATTCCTGCCTCTCTTTGTCTATTTTTTAGGCTTTTTGAAATAAAATCGATTTAATTTTAAAGTTGAAAACATTTCTGAATACATGACTAGTAGAGATATGCGGAGGAGAATATACACTCAAGGGCATTGAATCCGGGTCAATTAAAAAACCAAAAAATCTCGTAAACTAAGAAAACTAAGAAGAAAAAAAACTGTTGATCTCGCTTTAATACAAAAAAATAACATTTTTGTACAAAGATATGATTTTATTGATTTTTGATGTATTTGTGTTGCCTCCTCGTACTTCCGTTACTGCGTTTACGCGGTTTAGTATGCTGTACACCAAGTCTCTTATACGATTTTCGTTAATATTCTGCCATTCCTCTTTGACAGTGAGTAACAGAGAAGTTATAATACTGTTGCGTCTTACCGCAACACCGGCGGGGAAGAGGCGCGGGGGGCCCTTTCACCCGTCGTCCATCCCCCGCGCGCCCTTATACCGCGCTCGGCCAGTTGCGCTCCGAGCCGCCATAAGTCAACACATATTTAACCTTGACCTTGTAATTGCTATGTTACAATATATCTTCGAACTGCAAGCCGCTATTTATTTCACCTAAGCCCAGCCAAGGCAATACAGTCCACCATTAAACATTACCTTAACTTAAGGAGTATTTAATTTTTGTTAAACACCAGTTATTTTATTAAACTAGCATTCTTAGTTTAAGAGATTTATAGTTTTTTCTTAAGTGACCCGGATTTAATGCCCTTGAGTGTATTCTGGCGATAGACTATCGATGTTTCTATTTTAAAACTAGCTGTTCCCATGCGGCTTCACCCGGGTAAAATTATAAAAACTTTATTTCATTGTTTACATTTGTCAAATTATCAATTACAAATGTCAAAATGACATAACATGATGACAAACCATGGCAACCTTGCTTCCTTGATGTTGGCAGCAACTTATGGTCTCTTTCCCACATTAGGGATTTTATCCAAAACATTTACCCCCTAAGTTTAATGGCGTGAAAATATATAGCCTAAAGCGTGACGTAAGTATTGTGCTTTTTATTTAAAAAATTATATTCAAAAATATGCTGTAATTGCTGACATCTTAGGCAACAAAGAAGTGTGTGTTTACGCTTTATTATATTAGTATAGATGTATATTTATGAATTATTATATGATGTAATGAATATTAGCGGAATGCTATTATCTGTCCAAGGCTTTGTATAAACATCTCAATTTATCAGACTCGTGTAATTGATCACGTCGGCCCGCGGCCGTTCTGCAGAATAATGAACGATACATCTTTGAAACTCCAATGAAACTGTTTAAATCGTATCATATCCGATGAAAATACAGTATCTAATCATATAAATAACTAGCTGTTGCTCCCGACTTCGCCCGTGAAACTAAAAAATATAGCCTATGTTACCTAATGATAACGTAGTTTTTTAATGGTGAAAGAATTTTTAAAATAGGCCCAGTATTTTTTGAGTTATTTTGAATACATACAAATATACAAATCTTTGTTCTTTATAATATTAGTATAGGTGACAATTTCTCTAATTAATAATATAACTAGGTTTTGTCTGCAACTTTGCCTGTGAGAGATAATAAAAAAACCTACTAACCTGTGTACTTTCAGACCATGGTCTAGATCTGTGTTAAGCTTAACCTTAATACGTTAAGCCGTTTTATAGTTATGTAGAAGTATGAATTACAAGTTAAAAAGTCTTCTTTTGTCTTTCTTCTTCTAGTTTGTGTCAAAAATCTGTCTCTAAAGTGTCCCAACAGTACGTATTCTATCAGCAGTCATATCTGAATTTGCCTTGTTACGTATATCCTTTTTCATAGGATCCGTTCATAGTTTCTTCTTCCTCTACCTTTGTATCTATCCACATTCCATGTTCTACCTTAATGTTTAAATGGTCATCATCTCTCCACATCAGTTTAACTCAAACCACAGCATCCTGTAATCATAAAAATGTCTGTTTAAGGCTATGCTTACCAAACTATGAAGTACAATTGCTTGCCGTCAATAGCCGGTGTAATCAACACAGGCTATCGAGGCTTGTTAATTACTCTACACCGAGGTATGGGTAGTCATTAACAACTAAAAACCGCTACGCCTTAATTAACGAAACGTTGCTAACGGGATTTTTTGTGGAAACTCTACATAGAGTCAAAACCTTTTCGAAATGCGTTCAAATAATTGGGAAGCTAAGTTTGCACAATACAGTTACGTAGTGAATCACGAAACGAATTTTAAATAACAATGTGTAGCTACAAATTGGATTTACCTATAAGCTTACCTTTCAATGACCAGCAACATATGCTCCTTTATTACGATGCCGTTGAGCGTCGATGAGCTCCTCTTTGTTCCTACGTTAATACGTCCCCACTGAGGGGTTTGAAGCCTACCCTACGTTAGGGATAGGCCATAGTCAACCACGCTGACCCACTGCGAGTTGACTTCACACATATCTTTGAATTTCTTCACCGATATGTGCAAGCGTTACGATGTTTTCCTTCACCGTAAGAACGTCGGGTAAATTATGTACATATGAAAATTCGAAAAAGCGAAAAATCACATTGGTACATGGCGGGATTCGAACCCAAGACCTGTAGATTACGTCAAGTGCTTAAACCACTGAGCCACCAACGCCTTTATATCCCTTGTTTTGTGTTAAATGTTGCAAATTTAAAAGTTTTATTCTGTAAGTGGAAGAGGAGAGATCAAGGACGTGTTCTTCACACCAGAACTACGTATGCGGTGCCTTTGAGGGAAGTTGGACATAATTTTTCCTATTATATTTGTCTTACTAATCTTACTAATATCATACTAACCATACTAATATTATAAATGAGAAAGTTTAGATGGATGGATGGATGGATCGATGGATGGATGGATGGATGGATGGATGTTTGTTAGAGTTTGTAGCCTAAACGGCTGAACGGATTTCGATGAAATTTGGCATAGGCGTAGAGGATAGTCTGGAAGAACACATAGGCTACTCACTTTTGTTTTTCTAATACCACGCGAACAGAGTCGCGGGCGAAAGCTAGTTACTTATATTTGAATAAGATTAAACAGTTAAACTGAGCGTTTCTAGCGGACTTTATTTCGTATTTTTAAATGATTTCATAAACAGTAGATGTATTATTCTTGAACAACACGAAGGGGCTCTCTTAGTGGCTAATTAATGTAAATACGACAGAAAGAATATGAGCCATTTGTTACTTAGGTTATGCAAACAAATAACGTCACATTTTCTTTGGGTTCTAACAAAATAGTTGAAACTAGCTTTCGCTCGCGACTCCGTCCGCGCGGTTTAAAAAAAACCAAAGCAAGTAGCCTGTGTGTTCTTCCAGACTATCCTCTACATCTATGCCAAATTTAATCGAGATCCCTTTAGCCGTTTAGAATACAAACTCTAACAAACATCCGTCCATCCATCCATCTATACATCCATCCATCTAAACTTTCGCATTTATAGTATTAGTAAGAAGTAAGATTATATTTTACATGTAAAATATATTCCTGAAGGTTTCCCGTAATCCATGTAATCTTAATACTAAGTTATATCTTCCAAGTGACATTTGGTGGAGGCTTTTTTGTAGGTTTTACGGGACTTAAGCGAGATTTACATTTATGTTTACAATTTATTTAAGTATTACTTAAGATATATACCCAAATATTTTCTTTCAAAGAGTAGGCAAAATTATCAATATTAAATGTAAGAAATAGTATTATGTTATACCGCACTCAGAATTGTTAAGTCTTCCTGAGTGTTATAAAGTGGCTAACGATCAATTTAACGGACATTTAAATTCGGCCCAATAGCGAAACGACCGTTCCCCTTGGACATCTGCATTTACATAAAACACCTACTTTTAATCGACGGAGAAGGGGTAATAAATCAATTATTTCCCCTTCCTATTCCTCTTCCGCCAAATTCACTTTCCTTTCATTATCAGAGGATGGAAAGGAATCTATACTTCTATACTAATATAATAAAGCGTAAACACACACTTCTTTGTTGCCTAAAATGTCAGCAATTACAGCATATTTTTGAATAATTCTTTTTTTAATAAATCCCCTACATTTACATCACGCTTTAGGCTATATATTTTCACGCCAATAAACTTAGAGGGTAAATATTTTGGATAAAAACCCTAATGTGGGAAAGAGATCATAAGTTGCTGCCAACATCAAGGAAGCAAAATCGCCATGGTTTGTCATCATGTCATGTCATTTTGGCATTTGCAATTGATAATTTGACAAATGTAAACCATAAAATAAAGTCTTCATAATTTCACGCGGATGAAGCCGCACGCGAACAGCTAGTATAGGAATAAAATAAGGCCTCCGACGCACTCATTAGACGAAACGCGGAATTATTATAACTCCAGCCTCTGTTCTGTCTAGGTTATAAAGTAAATACGATTATATAAAGTTGTTTTCGTAAATAATGTATAGACAACTCCATGTAAAACGTAGTATTTACTATTTGTGTTTCTCTATATCTGCGTATTCTATTTAATTGAGCGAAATGGGGGAAAACGGTATAAATTACGCTTGTTATGTATTACTGTTGTGCCTTAAATGTAAGGAAATAGCGATTTAATTTAATATTTAGATTTCGTGAGAAAAATTGAATATTCAAAGACATTTTTACGACTTACTTTAAATTATACTAATATTTTTAACTGACAGTTTTAACTGTACAGTTCATCTTGCAGTTAAAATTGTGCCTACACATTCAAAGTTTTACCTGAACAGTTGAATTGAGTATATGTAGCATAATCTATTCCGTATTGTTTAATGATTACATAAATAGTATTATAGCTTAGTGTAGATTTTTTATTCTTAAAGATCCAAGAGGCTGTCTTAGTGGCTAATTAAAGATTGAGTACGACAGAAAGAGAACGAGGCATATCTTACTTCTTACTAATTTTATAAATTTGAATGTTTAGATGAATGGATGGATGTTTGTTAGAGTTTGCCGCCTCAACTGCTGAACGGATCTCTATAAAATTTGGCATAGATGTAGAGCATAGTCGGGAAGAACACATAGGCTACTTAATTTTGTTTTTGTTTAATTCCAAGCGGGAGAAATCTTATAATATTAGTTTAATCATTATGTTTTCAGTTTTAATAACCGTGCAATTCTACTGCTGACAATTGTATTATAGGATACTAGCTTTCGTCCACATCTCCGTCCGCATGGAATTAAAAAAAAAAGTGAGCAGCCTATGGGTTCTTCCAGACTATCCTCTACATCTGTAACAAATTTCATCGAAATACGTTTAGCCGTTTAGGCTACAAACTCTAACAAACATCCATCCATCTAAACTTTCGCATTTATAATATTAAGTATGATTGTTTTTATTTATTTTTAATAGCATGAGCGGGATTACAACACGTTTACATACAAATTTTGTTAATGGAAACACTAACGATGAAACGCTTATGACTTGCACCACATTGTAAGTGTCCTTGGATTTTAACAGTCGATACAAGGTCGACAAACAAGCTTAGATAGCGAGATATAAATTGATGTGAAGATAATCGTATGTGTCGCTGATCTATGAATATAGGATACAAGAAAGGAAATTTCGTCTAAGGAATATGTGGTTATATAAGCCAACGATTTATGCTTATTATTAGCTTATATATAATTTATTATATATGTCGGAGTGACGAGCGGTTGTAGAATTAATTCCGAAGGTAGATCATATACACGGTAACGATCTTCCATTGTGGTCCTGCACATGTCGAGATAATGAAATAACAATCGCGTAATATTAGAAACACTATCCTTAGTTGACCACCATCTTAATTGATAACTTCACAACACACTCTAATCGAATTGTAAACATTTACAGAGGTTAACCAATTGATTTTTATAATAACAAAACGCATTCTACCTTTCAATGACAACTGTCATTTGTCATTCGATCGCCGCTTGACATCTATCATGCCCGCATATTCAGCCAGTATTCAAAATTATGTTGCCAGTTACTTTAATCGTTTAAAAATTAACAATAACTTCGCCTCGTTATATTAATAATACGTTAACGTAAAAGTAATAAATAAAGTCGTTTGGCTTTAAACAGTTATTGGATAAGATACGAAATTAGTATATTAGAGGAAGTTTGAGAGTAGCCCCAGTGGTAGAGAAGGTAAGGAGTAAAAGGTTAGCATGGTATGGGCATGTTATGAGGAGGGATGAATCGCATGTAATAAGGAGAATGTTAGGTATGAGTGTGGAAGGGTACACCGGTAGAGGTAGACCTAGAAAGAGATGGATGGATTGCGTGAAAGGTGACATGATCAAGAAGGGAGTGATGACTGAGATGATGTATGATAGAGTTATGTGGAGGACAAAAACCTGTTGCGCCGACCCTACGGGAGTAGGATAAGGAGGAAGATGATGATGATGGCTTTAAACAGTTATTAACCTTGTTTTTTGACAGAGTAATTGACGCTTCTTTGTCCCTGACTATATGGAGAAAAATGCTAGCATACATTATATACGGAAGTTTCATTACCTGGAGTCTAAATAACTTGACCAATTGAACTTAAAAGGGTGTCTATTCAAATGTATTCTTTCATTTAATTTACAATTGATACCATAAACTCTACCGAAAAGTTGCTCCCCAGTTTGTACTATTGAAATACTTCCTAGTACTATTAAAAATTAAGTAATGCACATCACTATTTAAACGATAATATTATGTAGAAAACACGTACAAACTGAGTCGCACATGGGACGTATAAACATGGAATATAAAACAGTCTCTGACGCCCGCACGAGAGATTTATATCTTAAAAACAATACGCGGAGCAAACTGTCTCAAAGTGGAATATTTCACAAGTCTGGTAGAACTGAAATGTGGTTTAAAAAGAATTCAACTTACAGATGTTTCTTCAATTTAAGTGAAATGTTAGATAAATCTTACTAATATTATAAATGCGAAAATTTAAATGGATGTATGTTTGTTAGAGTTTGTAGCCTAAACTACTAAACGGAACTCGATAAAATTTGGCATAGATATAAAGAATAGTCTGGAAGAACACATAAGCTACTTACTTTTGATTTTTGAATTCCATTTGGACGAAGACGCGGGCGAAAGCTAGTGTTACATACAGATACACTTTAATTTCGAGCATTAGGTGGCTCAGGGGTTTAACCACTTGATTTGTAATCTACAGGTCTTGTGTTCGATTCCTGGCATATACCAAAATGTCTTTCGTTTATCGAATTTCATTAACATTTACTGGACGTTCTAATGGTGAAGGATAACGTGATGCAAATTGCACATAAATGCGAAAAAATTCAAGGATATGTGTGAAGTAAGCACTGGGCTAGCGTGGTTGACTGGCCTAGTCACCTCTAACTCAGAGTACTTATCCAAAATATTTACCCCCTAAGTTTAAGCATGCAAATATATAGCCTAAAGCGTGACGTCAGTGTAGGGCTTTTATTAAAAAAAGAATTATTCAAAAATATGCTGTAATTGCTGACATCTTAGGCAACAAAGTGTGTGTTTACGCTTTATTATATTAGTATAGATTTATGTTTACTTTAAATGATACCGCAAACTTTTAATATTAACAGAGTTAAAGATAAGTTTAAAAATATTCGAAACTACCAGAAAAATCTATGTAATAATAATAAATTTAAGTTAGAATCATATAAACATTTACAGATAAAAATATATAAAAGTGTATCACGTACGTAATACTCTAGAGATATCTTATGTTACTTATTGGCTTTATATTGCATAACGCTCTCCCAAAGGAACACCTTCCTTACCACAGACAGTCTATGTCACAAGAGATAGCGATTTTCTTATTTTTGGTAATATGTCTACTCATATGTATGTGATCATTTCTGCCTATCCACCGCTACTAATGACGTCTGGATGATCCCAAGGGTTCTCGCGGAAGATCAGCGCTGGGTACTTCAATCGGAAGCATCCAGCATTTATAGCTGAGTGAGGACCCAATCCGGTCAGCATTGCAATACACATTTTAAATATTTCGTTTCTCCTTTACGTGTTTATTATTGCTTATTTAATTACTTTGCTTTTTTTTCTCTTTTATAATTCCTAATTTTGTTGTAATGTTGATGAGATTAAATGTTTTTTTTTTATTTTAATTTTAAGTAGTGGTTAATTCCTAATATACATTCCTACAGTTTTATGAGAATAGTATGGAAATAGATTTAACATTTTTACATTGATTCAATTCAATTGATTACTAATCTAATCTAAGATTAGTGAAGGAGTGCTACGCGGCGTAGAGGCGTAGCAGCGTAGCATATCTACGTAAAATATTTTAATACAATTTTTCGCGTTCGCTTTGAACTTTTCACCTTAATATTTGCAGGAACAAGATAATTTACATCAACCCTATCATAAAATACTGAGCTTCAACCGCTCTAATAAAACGCTCTCCTGGTACAAATTTAATACTTATTGCAAGTTCACGAAATTTAACTAAAGTGAGAACGAAATAACGTAGTTTTCCGCCATTTTTGTTAGCCAAATATATGTATAGGAACCTTATTATTTAGTTTAGTGTTTTAAATATAATTGAATAAGGTGGTTTTCGTAAAACATTATACTAATGTTGTAAATGCGAAAGCTTAGATGGATGTTTGTTAGAGATTGTAGCCTAAACGGCTCAACGGATTTCGATGAAATTTAGTAAAGATGTAGAGGATAGTCTGGAACACATAGGCTACTCACTTTTGTTTTTTTTAATTCCACGCGGACGGAGTCACGGGCGAAAGTTAGTTCTTGTATAAAATATATTGTTTTCTGAAGTAAATTTAACCGATTACATAGTTCGCTATCGCTAAGAAAAAGTAACGGATTTTAAAAAAAGAAAACGTTCAGCGCTTAAGAATACGGTTGCTTGATTAATTTTGATATTAAACGTAACAATTTTTTTTTTTTTCATAGCATTAATAAAAATAGCTAAAACAATTATATTGCGTTACTAACGTAGCCCATTTTAAGTTAGAATTCGTGGTTCAATTTTCAACAATCAAAATACATTAGGAGCAAAACTTTTTAATAATGTTGCCCCTGGAAATTTATTACGGCAATTTTATCCGCAGTGGAAACGAGCGACAATTCTTAAAGGCGCCTTTTTTCTTACAACTGACAAGTGCAGATGTTTGTTTCACTTATAAATCACCATGATTCAAAAAAGAAGTTTTTATTTCAATTTAAGATATGAAGCTTTAAGTTCAAATATGACTTATAATGTTGTTAAAAGTTGTTAAAAATTAAAAATATAACTTGAGACTAAATTCTGAATTATTAATTATCAAAATTACTACGGGTTCTGTACAGATTTATTTATTAACATTTTAGATTGATATATACCGAAACCTAAACCACAGATTTTTGCAAAAGTAGAAAATAAAAGTTTTAAAAACAGTAGACTTTTAATTATTTAATATTTCTTACTAACAATATAAATGCGAAAGTTTAGATATGGACGGATGTTTGTTAGATTGTAGCCTAAACGGCTCAACAGATTTCGATGAAATTTGGCATAGATGTAGAGGATAGTCTGGAAGAACACATAGGCTATTTAATTCCGCGCGAACGGAGTCACGGGCGAATGTATATATAATTCATATTAAACAATCTGTCTAAATTAAAATATGCAGTTAAATTAACATTAAAATAGAATGCAATCTAGCCACTATAGTAAATGACCCTTCACACAAACTGTTCTGAAAGTTTGGGGAATTCATATTTTATGCATAGAGAAGTTCCATATTATGCAAGCATCCAGAAATTACATGTTTAAAACATAACCTTATTTTGCTATCGAAAATTCCATAGAATTACTGAAATATTTAAATTCAACTGCTTTATTATAATTAACTCAAAAACTACTGGATAGTTTTTAATTTTGAAATAATGAAATCTTTCCTTTTATATTACTAGCTGTTCCCATGCGGCTTCATCCGCGTGAAATTATAAAAATTTTAATTCATTGTTTACATTTGTCAAATTATCAATTGCAATTGTCAAAATGACATGACATGATGACAAACCATAGCAATCTTCTTTCTTGATGTTGGCAGCAACTTATGGTCTCTTTCCCACATTAGGGTTTTTATCCAAAATATTTACTTCCTAAGTTTAATGTCGTGAAAATATATAGCCTAAAGCGTGACGTAAGTGTAGGGCTTTTTATTAAAAAAAGATTTATTGAAAAGTATGCTGTAATTGTTGACATCTTACGCTACAAAGAAGTGTGTGTTTACGCTTTATTATATTAGTATAGATTATAGATGTATGAGAAATACAATTTGTTCGAAATTACTCCTAAGACACTAGTTTTTTTACGTGCTTTAATTTCTCTTTTTGTTTCAGCACGTCGCTAACGATGTAATTATAGAAGCAACCCTCTTCAACGTCACATATTTTTTCACCCTAAGGGAGTCTCATTATATCTATTTTTTGTAATTACACAACAATTCTTATATTCGTATTATAAATAATTATTGAATACAAATTTTTATGTGCAACTCTATCATTAGATTATCCAACGTCAATCGCGATCTAAATATTTCAGTACAGCGCCATCTATTGGCCAGCTTAAAACATAATCTATATACTATATCTATACTCTATACTGATATTATAAAGAGGAAAGAAATAAGAATAAAAAATAAAGAAGAAATTGGGAAAAGGAAAGATTTGGATTTTTTGTATGTATTGAAATAACTCGAAAAGTACAGGACCAATTTCAATTCTTGTCCCATTAGAAAGCTATATTATCACATAGGCCGTATTTTTACTATATTTATAATTTCATGTGGGCGAAGCTACGAGCAACAGCTAATCTTACTAATATTATATTATAAATGCGAAAGTTTAGATGGATGGATGGATGGATGTTTGTTAGAGTTTGTAGCCTAAACGGTTGTACGGATCTCGATGAAATTTGGCATGGATGCAAAGGATAGTCTGGAAGAACACATAGGCTACTCGCTTTTGTTTTTTTTAATTCCACGCGGACGGCGTCGCGGGCGAAAGCTAATTAATTATAAAGAGCAGTTTTGTCACTTGAGTTAAGCAGTGTTTTATAATTAATCAACTACTAATACAAATGCGAAAGTTTAGATGTATGGATGTTTGTTAGAGTTTGTAGCCTAAACTGCTGAACGGATCATGTTGAAAGACATTGATGTACACATATGCTATTTATTTTTGCCTTTTTTTAATTCCACCTAGACGTAGTCGCGGGCGAAAACTAGTATTTCATAAGCTAACGTTAATTTCGTATGTTCATTGGTTTTAATAAAAAAGTAACTAGAACACTATTTAATGAAGCTGTCTGTTTTATAGACAGACTTCTCGTATAGCCATCTTGTCTACCAGGTAGGTCACGGCCAATAAATCAGTCAACTGGACGTTTCCATTACATCAACGTGTTCTTACTACGACACATTTTAACCTAGAAACTTTAACAAACCGAAGTTATCGAATTCACTTCAACTATGTAATAAAGGACGTTTATTTTCTACCCATTGAAATGTTAATTAACGCTCAAGATACAATTGTCTCAAAGTCATTTATAAATTGCGTATTTTACATGTATAAGTTACAGCTCTAACTTTTTAGCGGGAAGAAAATTTAATACTAAATGTATTTTATCCTAAAGAAATACGTAAAAATTTAATAAAAAAAATCATATCATACTAATATTATAAATGCGAAAGTTTAGGTGTATGTTTGTTAGAGTTTGTAGCCTAAACGGCTGAACGGATCTCGATGAAATTTGATAAAGATGTAGAGGATAGTCTGAAAGAACACATAGGCTACTAACATTTGTTTTTTTTAATCCATGCAGACGGAGATGCGGGCGAAAGCTAGTATCATAATAAAGCGTCTAATGTTGCTATAGTCCCACATTTATGCAATACTACCTTTTACTTGTAATACATCCGTGTGGAATTTATAAAATCTGGTAATAAATGTAGCCTACTAGCTTTCGCCAGCAACTCCTTCCGCGTGAAATTGAAAAAAAAAGTAAGTAGCCCATGTGTTCTTCTAACTATCCTACTTGTATACCAAATTTCATCGAGATCCGTTCAGTAGTTTAGGCTACAAACTCTAACAAACATCCATCTAAATTAGTAAGGAGTAAGATGTAATGATATGAAAGAAATTTCAACAAACATTTCTGTATGCATTTAACTATTTAGCTGAAAACCAGCTCCGCATGGCTTAGGTCATGCGGTCCACGCTGAGCCTGCAGCCCATTGTTGTCGATTTAAGATTTTTTTTTTACTTAGCTCATAAGAAACTGTTTTTGTGACAACAATAAAATTCTTTTTATTTATTTATTTATTATTTATTACTCTACATTTAAAAATCATAAAAAGGACAGATTGCTTAACAAAATAGCTTAATCACATTACACATTTTTTACAAGCAAGCTTAATCAAGTTAAATTGCCTTGTCTTAAATAAAACCCCTCATTATTTTTATGGAGATTGATCGTCCGGCATAACAATCCGGAAGATTGATTGCCGCCCTGTCATTTCCTACCCAATTGAGTCTTAATTTTGATTATTTATCAACCATAAGAAAGCCCTTAATCTATACGTATAACAAACTGTTTCTCGCGACTTCGCCTACGTGAAATTAAAAAATAATAAAAAATGGGACCTATGTTACTCACTGATAACGTATTATAGCTTTCTAATAGTGAAAGATTTTTTAAAATCGGCTCAGTAGTTTTTGAGTTATATAGTTATACAAAAATACAAATCATTCCTCTTTATAATATTAGTATAGATTTAGAATATTGTGTGTTTGAGGCCTAATTTGTCCGCTTTTATTTAACGGTGGAGAAGACGCATAGATATGGGAAATTTCTTTATGTGCGTCTCCTTCCCCGTCAATTATGGGTCAACGTCTGCAATTCCGGATGTCTATGGGCAGCGGTCGCTTCGCCATTTCAGCGGATTCAGCTGTCCGCTTGAAAAAAATTATGTATTTAAAAAAAAAATTGTATTTGCCTTAGAAAGATCTTACAATTCAAATTTTTTTCTGTCTGTCCGCTATTCCGCTTTAATTCCAGGTGACCTTCGGAATACACGGTCCTATTATAAGGGGAATTACAGGGGAATATTATATTCTCCTTTTTTATTTTCGTGGTCGTATTCACGGACAACAGTTGGTATTACTGATGCAGTTTTAACTCATTTAAATTATAAAAATACTAGCTTTCGCCCGCAACTCCATCCGCGTGGAATTAAAAAAAACAAAAGTAAGTAGCCTATGTGTTCTTCCAGACTATCCTCTACATCTATGCCAAATTTCATCAACATCCGTTCAGCCGTTTAGGGTACAAACTCTAACAAACATCCATCTAAACTTTCGCATTTATAATATTAGTAAGATTAGTAAGATGAATGTTTTTAAAATGAAAATGAGAACATCTTTAAATGTTGTCCATTATACGTTGGAAATATTTCGTTGAAATATCTTACATCAAAAATTCAATTTTCTTAAAACGTTTTAAACAAGAAATGCTTTACACTGCCTGGTTCCATTTAAATATGAAGACTGTTATTGTTACTCTTTAAAGTAAAGAGTGTAATGTTGTGTTGTGTTGTGATAAGAACCTAACCTTGTAACCTAAAAAAGACCGACTGAACGAGGCTCTAGTAGATGAATTAGCGCCATCTTTTGG
>LD689021.1:940390-956407 GCA_003118335.3 Papilio memnon
TTAGCACTTGACCGAAATCTAATTATCATTGAGTAATATCATAAAATAACCTTGGAAATAAGCCCTATTTTAATCTAAATTTAATTAATGTCGAAGTATTTGTAGTTAACTTCTTATCTAGAACACTAGAATGTTACATTTATGTACAACTAGCATTCGCCCGCGACTCCGCCCGCTTGGAATTATTTGTTCTTCCAGTCTATGCTATACATCTATGCCAAATTTAATCGAGTTCTCTTCAGCTGTTTAGGCGGCAAACTCTAACAAACATCCATCCATACATCTAAACATATATCATACTAATATTATAAATGCGAAAGTTTAGATGGATGGATGGATGTTTGTTAGAGTTTGTAGCCTAAACGGCTGAACGGATTTCGATATTTGGTATAGATGTAGAGGATATTCAAGAAGGACATATAGGCTACACTCTTTTGTTTTATTTAATTCCACGTGGACGGAGTCGCGGGCGAAAGCTTGTTTATAATATTATTGAGAAGTAAAATTTCTATTTAATGCACAATTTTCACAGAATTTATATTAAAACTTTCAAAGCTAAGATTTTAACGTATGAAAGTAAACTTGCAGTGCTAAAAATTTTAACTGTCTGAACTGTACACTTAAAGTTGTTCAATTAAAACTGTCAGTTATAACTGTACGTCTGTAGCAATAACACACTTCTTAGTATTACCTAGTGTGTCATTTTTAATCAAGTTTAAAGTCCTTGTAAAGATATCTTTGTGTTTCAATTACATGCTATAATTACTAACGTCCATCTTGAAATCAGTTGCGCACATATGCTATTTATTTAATAGTAACATAGGGTGAACAGAGAATTGCTTACAATTATCCTGTCTAGTGAAAAACATTGTGGGTTTGATGCCAAGATCCGGTCCCTAGGTAAAGGTTCCCATACAAGCAACCTTTTTGCATCCAACGTTGTTGGAGACGGTTACTTAGAGATACACTTAGTGTGTAATTAAGTGTAAAAATCTACACTATTCAGAACGTACAATATATTATCCAGAACTAGCTTTTCCTCGTGACTTTGTCCGAGCGGAACTAAAAAATTAAGCCTTTGTTATTGTCATCATTTGACTTTCTAATGACAAAATATTTTTTTAAAATCAGTCCAGTAGTATTTGAGTTTACTCGTTACATACAAAATTACAAATCTCTTTGTAACATTAGTAGAGATAAATAATAAATCTATACTATAATAATATAATAAAGCGTAAACACACACTTCTTTGTTGCCTAAGATGTCAGCAATTACAGCATATTTTTGGATAATTATTTTTTTAATAAAAAGCCCTACACTTACGTCACGCTTTAGGATATATATTTTCATGCCATTAAACTTATTAAATATTTTGGATAAAAACCCCAATGTAGGAAAGAGACCATAAGTTGCTGCCAACATCAAGGAATCAAGATTGCCATAGTTAGTCATCATGTCATATCATTTTGACATTTGCAATTGAAAATTTGACAAATCTAAACAATACAATAAAGTATTTATAATTATACGCGGATGAAGCCGCATGGGAACAGTAAACTTATAAATAGAAAACAAGAATCAGTAGTGCATATCCTCTGCTTACACCATTGAATGACAGGCGTGAGTCACGTACACAAGGATGATTACGAGATTGAAGCAAGGATAATTGATAAGGTAAAAAAAAGCAAAAACCAATCTGCAAGATAATGTGTTCGTGATCCAAACATCGTATCAGTTAAATCAAACGCTTTCAAAGATGTATACGAAGTTCAACAACCAATCGAATTTAAGATCGAACTTCGATAGTTTCAATAGCGTTTAATAGACGCACTCTGAATCATTTCGTGTTACACTAAGTTAATAAGAGTAGCTTTACTATACGTTAAGGGATAAATATCAACAGAAGAATTTTATAAAAAAACTAGCTATTGCTCGCGACTTCGTCCGCGTGAAATTTAAAAATATAGCCTATGTTACTCACGGATAAATTACCTTTCTAACGGTGAAAGAATTTTTAAAATCGGCCTAGTAGTTTTTGAGTTATTTCAATACATACAAAAATACAAATCTTTCCTCTTTACAATATTAGTATATATAGATACATATAATAAAATTGGAGTGTCTGTAATATCAAAAGAAATATTCCAGATTTCGGGAATATGGATGTATTTGCGTTGCTGATAACGAAAATCGCTTTAAAAAAAATTGTCTGTCTGTCCTCAAGCCGCGTATGTTCCGGGTAATCTCCGAAACAGCTGAGCAGATTTCGACCGGACTTTCACTGAAGGGTAGCTGACATAGACGGGCATGTTATAGGCTACTTTTTTATCTTAATATTGCGTGGACGAAGTCGCGGGCAACTGCAAGTTAAAAGAAATTACGAGTACATTTCGAATAATAGAAGTATCTAGTGTGTTACACTAGATTTGCTCGCGACTTCGTCCGTGCGTAATTAAAAAAAACTGTTCTTCCAGACCATGTTCTACATCTGTGCCAAATTTCATCGAGATTTACTCGTTTTGGAGATGCACAATAACAAACATCCATCGAAACTTTCGCATTTATAATATTAGTATAATTGCGCAGTCTTCGTTAATAGCAAAAAAATAAATATTCCTTATCAAGGTCAATTCATGATTTTACTAAATACAACAATCATGTAGATATATAAAAAGTTTATGCTTTTAAATATTAAATGCCATTTGGGACTTTTTATCTAAACTTTTTGATCAACTCGCAAAAACATAAAACCTACAAATTAGTACAAAAAAACACAACAATACTTATATTAGTAGGCGTGTAGTCAAGGATACAGACAGACAAATTGATTGATGTATCGAAATATATAATGATGGATGTAGAAAATGATCTCATTTGGCCTCACCTATTGTTTTTTTTAATTATTCAATAAACGTGTTTATGAGAATCTAAACGAAAATGAAATTCAAAAACTACGTCCATCATACTTCATACTAATATTATAAATGTGTTTAGACGGATGGATGTTTGTTAGAGTTTGTAGCCTAAACGGCTGAACGGATTTCGATGAAATTTGGCATGGATAGTCTGGAAGAACCCATAGGCTACTCACTTTTGTTTTTTTTTTAATTACACGCGAACGGAGTCGCGGGCGAAAGCTAGTAAGAAAATGATTATTTCCTACCTATGCTTGCAAATAAAAGATGTTTTAAAATAAGATCAGTCTACGAGTACTAGGATTCCAGAAACACAAGAGACAGAAAAATAGCTCAAATGAAGATGACGTAAAACTAATTGTACGGAACAATCTCAAGTACCAGGACAACATAACGATCGAGGTAGAAAGAATAACAGCAATAATTACATAGCACACCGTATTATTCTGAGCTGGTATAACGATCCGTCTTCGTAATTTATTCCTCCAATCTCAGGTTCAAGCGTGACCTTTGCTCGACCGATGTATGCCCGATAGCTAAACAAAAGAACACAAACTATCGGTTATTGGAATCGCGAAGCTATCTCGAAGTTAAATGGCTTTTTTGATGTATTACTATGACGTGAGTTTGAGAGAGTATCGGCCGAATATTGAAACGAAACTTAAGCTTCGTAAGCATAGAATTAACAGACGTAAAATATTTTTTTGAAGTTTAATCGTCACCTTATCAAAGACGGTATTTTATTTGTGTCGTTTTAGTATTCGGCCGTTATTCTGTATTTTGTTCCTATATTTCCTCTTCAAGTAGGGTTTTCATCACTAGTTGACTTCTTTAAAAAACTCAGCGGGGATTGTGGAATGGAGGGAAATATGTAGAGGGGGTTGACAAATCTATATATATAAAAGAAAGTCGTGTTAGTTACACCCAGCGATAACGCTTTCCGAAGTGGTAGTAATGTTAGATATATTAATAATAATAATAGTAATCAGATAGCAGCAACCGATCAAGCCGAGGTTCGGCCCCCTAGGGCACCCTTGAATTGGAATGCCAAACGAGTATTGAGTGACAGCCCAAGCCGAGGTCCCCTCTCGGGGGCCCTTGTGCCTAGTCACTCCATGGAGCGTCCGCCGAAGCGACCTAAGAGCTCGGCGGCCTCCCAATCCGGTAATAATAATGAAGTAACGGCCCGTGCCGAGGCTCCTGAGGGAGCCCTCGAGCTTAGTTACTCATAAACGAGGTTTAGGCTAGGCGCCATCTGCGCTCGGGCACCTCAATCCCGGTGAAGCTGTAAATGCCTCTTCAAGGCAAACAGTGGCAAATCAGTCACAAAAAAAAAAGAAAAAAAATGTTAGTTACACTACTTATAACTCAAGAACGGCTTTACCGATATGGCTCAACATTGGTGAGGAGGTAGCTTAGAGCCAGGAGACGGACATAGGATACCATTTATTCCATTCGACAGCGATGGATGGATGGATGTTTGTTAGAGTTCGTGGCCTAAACGGGTAAACGGATTTCGCTGAAATTTGGTAAAGACGTGGAGGATAGTCTGGAAGAACACATAGGCTACTCACTTTTGTTTTTATTAATTCCACGCGGACGAAGTCGCGGGCGAAAGCTAGTTAATCATAAAATGTCGAAGGTGGTTCAACAATCAATAGAAATTCGATAGGACCTTACGAGAAAAAGTTTAGAAATCCTTAGACGTATGACGGTCTATTACTGTAGTGTCGATATAATGCATTTTTAACTATCTTTGTACTCTCATAGTTACATTTAAAAGCAAATCTTTTAAGGTAAGAATCAACAGAGCGATCTATGCCTTGTTAAGTGAAAGTGTAAAGTCAATGGCTCTCAAACTTTCAAAATTGTCATAAACATATTCAAGTTCGTGTTACTTTTGATCTCTAGTAATGCAGTAATGTTTATATAATCATGTAAATATTAGAGTATATTTTCTACGATCTCAGATATCTAAAAATAATCATGCTTTACTGAAAATTTGAGAAAAGTTTGAGCACCACTGGGCTCTTCTACGCTTTGTTTTCTTTAAGAAACACATACATCTGATTGTCGAAAGTGTTCTTGTAGAATTTACTATTTCCAACAATCGTCACTAAAGACTTAAGACATCACATTTAATTACGAAGACCAAGAAATGGTTCAGAGTAATATCCGCATGCTATTTCCGAATTAAGGCGTCATTCTTATTATCGACGATGTTGAAGAAATTTCAATTTCCTGACAGCATTTTGTAAGTACGTGGTATAGCGCTATGCAAACTTTACAGAGGCTCGGAAGAGGAGGCGGGACACGCCTCTGTCAGTGCACAAATAGTCATATAGTTGTATGACCGATTATTGTACAAACTTAATCGCTAAATTTCCATGGCTATAATAAATTAGTTAACGTCATCAGTCTCTATTCAAAATTAAGAGAACCCCCTTCTTCCGAAGTCAAACAAATCAACTCATGACGAACACTGGCACTAATTAATCATTTTAAAGAAAGTGTAAAAAGACTAAGAAAGGTTGGGTCAAGAAACCCATTTGCGTTGTAACGTCAAAGCCAGGCTTGAAGTGAAAATCTCTTGTTACGAAATCCTGTAGACATTGATGTGTTATTTGAAAATCACCATTTTTGCTTTAATTTCAGGATATTTACCAACATTGTGATAAAATTTTAGTCCGTTTCCCTTCCAAAGTATTTTAATATTGAAGAGAGGATGAGCCGTACTATAAAGGAAAGGTAAAAGTTATTTTTTTACATATGTTAGTAGCACATTTGCATTCTTTCAATTTGCAGTACTAACTCTGTCAAATTCTGTCAACATCGAATAGATACGTTATTACTTTTTATTTGTTCTAAACCAAGCGACTAGTGGTTACACCTAAATCCTGTGGGTTTCTGTACCGCTTCTGTATTTTTATTGTATTTTTCAATTTATGTTTTTTTGGCCAATAAATTAAAAAAAAAAAAACTTAAATTTAACCGAAACTCTAACCACTTACTCTGTTTCCATCATGATCTTTGTCCATTTTAATTTAAAATTTACAATAATACGATAGTTTTGACTTACTTATGGTTACCCTGTACATATGTATTCAACTCGCGAGGCGACAGACAATATAGGAGCCTCGTTACGATGTATTCATACTTTTAAAAGCCGTGTCCACTTCGAAAGAAAGTCACCTGATTTTTTATCTGTATACCATCCGGTCGTTGAAACCAGACTTTACTTGTGTAAATATTAAAAGACAGTATTTGTATGGGTTAGAGAGATACAAAGATGTTCGTGCTTTTTAAATCACTACTTCAATGAATGGATTGCTAAAAAAATCAATTGACAGTCTCGCTTTAAATTTGTCACTGTTCCATTTTTGAATTCTGATTGTTTTTTAAAGTTATATGCAACCAGTTCTAAAAAATAAATATTTAAAACTAAAAATCAATACATTTTATGACAGAAAAATACATAAACGAAGGGGTCAAAAAACACATCGGTTATTGCGTCGTTAGATTTAACCGTTGGTAATTCAGTATAACAGGAATGTGGTTACACTCCATCCGTGACTTTATTTCTGGCTTCATGCTTAACTGAGTAAAGACGGACGACCTTGTATGCTTCTCTCTAACTTTTATCAGTTTTACTGCTTATTTCCATTACATTAACAACTACCTTCACCAATTCATTTTTGAGAAAACAAACGATAAAAGTAGTTGCCATATCAATACGGTAGGAACCAAGAACAAGTTTCTTTAGGTAAAGTCTAATGGAAAGAAGAAAAAAGTGTTTTAAATTTACACCGATATCATTTATTGTCTATGGACTTATTTCTAACTTACATTCAACTCGACTATAGTATAGTTCTTACCAAATATTTTGTCAGCTCAAGGTTGGCACGCTGACATGACCCTCCCTCGGATCCCGCTACGTCCCGCTATATCTTGGATTCTGCGCAGCGACTCGAGCAACGTTTAGAGGTGCTAGGATATCTGAAAACCGATAACAGAATGAACTAAGATAAGTGAATATTTGCAGTTCCTCTGTTAATTGTTGTCCCCATATTTACACTAAAAATTTAGTGCCTGCCTGCTCAGGCGTTTATAAATCGTTAAAGATTTTGACGTGACATTTGGAAGAACAATGGATAATAAGTTTGAGACACAATATACGTTTCATCATAACGTCTGAATAGATATCAATAAATCTTAAAGATCATGCGAAACAATCTCTTATTATAATATAATTACTCATTATTTGTCTAAAAATAGAGGAAATAGACAATGATCAGCCGTTATATCTGAATTCTCGGATGTTACGGAGTGTAACATTCGCATCGAGCCGCTTGTCACTCTACGTACTTAATGATTGCTCTCTTAGGAACTTGTATTAAATGTGATTTTAGTATAAATCTTTTCAAATATCTTGCAGGCCCAAGGTTAACGGCGCGCATTCGACTCCGTTTTACAGGCTACAGCTAAAATTGTATTCTGTTAAGCAACGTAAAGTATTCCAAGCTGCCAAGATATTTGACAACTACTATACGAAGTCCTCTGAACCCGATAGAGTGGACATACGGGCGTCCGTTCTAAGAATAGGCTATATATAATAATCGAGCATCAAGATTTCAAGTTTTTTGCCCAACGTTCGATTGAACGTCATTCGATCTACTTTTTTTTACCCGCGCATCATAAATACAACCGGCTTTGTCAGTCAAGTTTTTTATATTGATTTTAGTAAGTTTTTGGAGTCTTTTATAGTACAAAATGATTGTTAAGTAATTCATGATAGTTCAGTGACTATCATTCTAAACCTGTTTTACCCTAATTGCAAATTACATACTGCAAAAGAATTTCTGTACAAAGCCATCCAGACTTTAACCCTGCTCGGAATATCGTATTTGAAGCGAGAACATAATTTTAGGTATCAGAGGGACCTTAGTAGTTAGACCGCTTGATACATCTTCATATTCTAGCTGCATGCACGAACCACGGAGCCGACGTAATGTTTGAATCGTATTATACCAAGTGTAACGTTAAGAAACAATGTAAAACAGTGGACCTGATGTTATCAGTATGGGAAGATTACTTGTTTTACAAGATTTATAACAATTATTACACATTGTTGGTTGATTAATTTGATTACGAAAATTACTTGAACAAAATTCTTTTGTTTAACGTTAGTAAAGTGAAAGTAGCAAGATTTAAGATATGACCTCTTTGTTTTGATATTGTCTGTGCTTTTGAGACGTTTTGTACAATTCAGTTATCCGTTTAGTATCTTAACCTACATTGATACATCTATCTATACTAATATAATAAAGCGTAAACACACACTTCTTTGTTGCGTAAGATGTCAGCAATTACAGAATATTTTTGAATAATTCTTTTTTTAATCAAAAGCCCTACAATTTCTTCTCGCTTTAGGCTATATATTTTCACGCTATTAAACTTAGGGGGTAAATAAATTGGATAAAGAACCTAATGTGGGAAAGAGACCATAAGCTACAAGCTGCCAACATCAAGGAAGTAAGATTGCAAGGCTTTGTCATCATGTCATGTCATTTTGATATTTGCAATTGAGAATTTGACAAATTTAAACAATAAAATAAAATTTTCATAATTTCATGCGGATGAAGCCGCACGGGAACAGCTAGTTTATAATAAGGACCTTTAAAAGTTGTAAATTTATTGAAAACTAACTTTTGGCCGCGACTTCGTACGCGTAGAATTGGAAACAGAAGTAAGTAGCCTTTAAGTAGCAAAAGTAAGTTTAACCATCGCACAACTGTTGTGCGATTGTCGATTGCTTCGCAGTTCAACTGTTTAGTTGCACAACTAAAGGTTTGCGAACACGACTAGATGGTTTAGTCAAAGTTGTGCGCATGCTCTTAGTATGAAAATGACTGTCGCTAAACGATGACCTTTTAAATCAACCAGTTAATGATTTGACGAATTAGGAACGAATTCACAGCTTCCGTAGACGTGATTCGTCAATGTACATATTATAGTTTTTTTTTTTAATATAAAGTACAAGAAAATCACCGTAATAAATTTATATTTTCTTATCATTATTAGCAAGCGATATTTATAAAAAATACAAGGAACTACCGAAAACATTTTCGAGTAATTATGGTAATGTTTTTGCGTGAAGTTAATTTAGTCTGTCTTCCTACCAAATGATTATTAAGTCGTGATCCGAACGATGATGCTGATGGCACCACTCAATACAATTATGATGCGACTACACAAACTATGAACAATCTTTAATTTAAATCTCGACAAAAAATTGTATTTTAATGTAGTGTGCTTACTATTCTAAAGTCTAGGATTCTCTATGTATGTGAAACTGCATTATAATTATGCTTAAATGACTTTCTAAGGCTGTGTTCGTTCTTTTTGTCATTTGCAATTCTTTACTATTAAACAATAAGATAAACCCCAGAACTATATATCATCATCATCATCATCATCACCAGCTCACTAGTGGGGCTCGGAGCCTACCCTAAAGTTAGGGTGACTAGGCCATAGTCAACCACGCTGGCCAAGTGCGGGTTGATTGACTTCACACATATCATTGAATTTCTTCGCCGATATGTCGGAACTACACCTATTTATTAATCCTAAAAAAAAAACAATTACATTACTTAAAACTACAGACAAACAACTACAAAAGAGAACAGACAAATATGTAAATACTCATTATTCGTTGTTGTAACTTTTAAAATTTACCAAGTCCATAGTCGCAGTGGTCTCAAATCATCCGTGACACCCCTAACCTTACCGCAGCTGATAAAAAGCCTAACGCATGACTAATTGAAGCTCCAATATGAGGAAGTCAGCAGTTCAGATAATGATGTCATTAACAAGGATGGCGCAGAATCGCTCATCACGCGTGTTATATGAAATGCTCGATAAGTTCGTGGGAACATGGTAATTGCCTACAAATAAATAACCTATTAAATAGTTAGGTAGTTAATCGTCTAGTTATTTTAGCCAAAGAAATAAACGGAATTACGAAGCAATCAGTGCGACCCAAAAATCACATTCCAAAGTGCTGAACGATACAAGAGTCATCTTAAAACGGTCATATAAGTGAGGGCGTCAATAAAACGCTTATGCCGAGCGTTAAAAAAACGCCAGTGGTAATGAGGGCTTACAAAGACAAGTGGGCAAATCGCATTCGATTGGTTTGATTTTTGACAGTTTAATAGGCACCAATAAAGTTTGACAGTTTTTAGGTTTGTAATTAATAGTCAGGAAGCAACTTTTGACCGTAATTGACCTTAAATCGGTCTCATATCTGACGCATGTCGATAGTCACGAATAATCAATTTTATGTTGACCATTCTCAATTTCTCAACGGCAAAAAACCGGCGCATAACTATGCAAATTTATTTTAATGTGCTACCACGTTAACTCACTTCTATGTCGAACGAACATTTTATTTACCTGCTTAGTCGATATATGTCGGTAACGAGGGGCTTGCAGAATTTAATTTCGAAGGTTCACAGACACTGTAACTTACTCTCCATTGTGGGCGTGAGTATGTCGGAGATAACGAAATAATAATCGCGTAATACCAGAACCACTGTTTTCAATCTTTAGTGAAAACTGCACAACATAGATAAATATATAGACTAGACAGAGAACATTTTTTCACCGGTAACTTCTTTGAAAGGTATTATGTTAGTTGTCAAGTTTAGTGCCACCTTGTGTCCTTGTATTGACATGTTACAACATTCTACAAAATTATAATAAGCTGCATCTTTTGTTATAAAAATAAACTAAACAGTGTCACAAAATGAAATGTAAATATTTGAATATGATTTAGTGATACCTATTGGCAATTAATTTAAATACAATTTATTATATTGACATGTGGTTTTGAGGATCCATTAAGAGATAGTGTTAGTGGATCATGTGAAAAATGTTTCAAGTGAAGTGTCAACTCTATATATTGTTTTAATCTCTTTGTCTACGTAAAAATTGTAATCCCATCAAAAACACGAAATGTAAAAAAATGCCAAGGCTCGCAGTGTCTCTTTCGTTACAAAAAATTGTGAGATCTCGTATAAACACAAGCTGTTATTTTAGTTAATGACTGGATAGATTTCTGCAATAATTTTGTTGAAATATAATCAATTACCAAAATATTAGATATCAAATTGTATAATATTAGTGTGTCGTCTTTAATGCACCGACTTGGCAATTACTCGGTTTATACGGTCAATATACATATGTACATATTGTTGATAATCTTAGTAATATTATAAATGCGAAAGTTTAGATAGATGGATGGATGGATGGATGAATGGATGGATGGATGTTTGTTAGAGTTTGTAGCCTAAACGGCTGAACGGATCTTGATGATATTTGGCATAGACGTAGAGGATAGTCTGGAAGAACACATAGGCTACTCACTTTTGTTTTTTTTTAATTCCACGCGGACGGAGTCGCGGGCGGAAGCTAGTACTGTACATAATGACAATAAATGCCTAGAATCATTTTCATGGTTACGATACCAAGATCTAATAATTCGAAAGAGACATAACCAGATGTTAAGTCGATTGCAAAATGTCTATAAAATACGAGTTTGATAACAATAGTAGTGGTGTAACTAAACCACAATCAAGGCCGCTATACTCACGCCGTTGCCCGTGGGGGGTGAACTGTCATACGGTTTATTAACCCACTAACATTCAATCCGGTTTAACAATGGATTAAAACAATAGGTTTTTAGATCACCCAGATATCAGAATTTCACTTGAACTAATCGACCGATTTGTTTAAAGTGACATGTCTTGTGACATATATATGACGAACATTTCGTGGACTTGTCTCTTAACTGTCTTAATTCTGAGTAATTTGTATAAAAACTTTCAAATCAGTTTCATATTTCTTTAATATGGACAAAGTTTGGTTAATACAAAACGGAAAATTGTAACGCGACTTTAATTAACGCTTAAATTAATAGTATGTTTGAATAATCTATCCTCTATACTAATATAATAAAGCGTAAACACACACTTCTTTGTTGCCTAAGATGTCAGCAATTACAGCATATTTTGAATAATTATTTTTTTAATAAAAATCCCTACACTTACGTCACGCTTTAGACTATATATTTTCACGCCATTAAACTTAGGGGGTAAATATTTTGGATAAAAACCCTAATGTGGGAAAGAGACCATAAGTTGCTGCCAACATCAAGGAAGCAAGATTGCCATAGTAAGGTAATTGGTATTTTGACATTTGCAATTGAGAATTTGACAGATGTAAACAATAAAGTTTTTATAATTTCATGCGGATGAAGCCGCAAGGGAACAGCTAGTATTAAAAATAAAACTTCTGACTTACATTACTTATTTAACGAATAACTTAGCGAAATATAATTTAATAACAATATACCATATTAACACTTCAAAGTACAAGTAAATTATCAAATTTAACTCATTAATATGCAATTTGTAACAAACGTGCAAAGGTTTACTCGACCACAGAGCAGACAGTTTCCATAATAAGAGCCCTTGTCACTTCCAGTAGACACAATAATACATTAGATAATTACGATTGTACATAATTTTGATGTCGGTCAATACGACCACGTTAGAAACTAGGTCACATTCACTTTCGGCGTAAATCATAAACTCCAGGGGCCTAACCAAAAAAAGACTTATGCAGTATTACTGAAGTCTCAATTTTTTATCGTTACCTAGTGTTAGTGTTAGGTTTAAGTTTCAATGGAGTACAACTCAAGTTCGGAAACGCATTTCATAAAGTTATCGAAACAAAGACACTATTAAGATCCACGCCTTAAAATACTCCGACAAATCTCATACAATTTTTTTCGATAACGTTACGAGTATATGTCGCAAATTTTCATGATAGGACCCCAGGCTTTTGACCTTCAGTTCGATCTATCTTCCGTCATCATTCGTTTATTCAACGAGCTGTCGCCCTCAAACTTCGTTAGCGTATAACATTCCAGTGTGCATCTACCTTCTAACTGCCTTCCAGTCAAAGTCCCGTCCAAATCGGTCCACCCGTTCCAGAGATAGCGGTCTGGACGCTATATTGACAGCGCGGAATTTAAAAAAAAGTAGCCTATAATATGCCCGTCTTTGTCAGCTACCCTTCGGAGTTTCAGAGATTACCCGGACAAACGCGGCTTGCGGACAGACAGACAAAAAATTAAACGCGATTTTCGTTATCAGCAAGGTAAATACATCATCTTCCCGAAATCTGGAATTTTTCTTATGATATTACAGACACTCCAATTTTATTATAATATATGTATAGATATAGATAGATTAGTTTTTTTGTTTTCATTTAAACATCGAATGTACATTGTTTCTAGTATAAGTGGTTACTGAATCAAAATTACGCAATTAAATTCAGTCGAAATCTAAGTACGATAGTTATATTGAAACGAAGTGTTGTATTAACAATAAGTTATGCAAAAATAATAGCTACAGCGCAACTTATTAAGTTATTAAGTTTCGACATAAATGTAACAGCATTTCTTATTCAATTAAAGCATTCATTTTATTTCTCGACTACGATGTAATATCTCGCTTAATTTAATAAGATCTCGATTCATAAAAGCGCATAAATTATTATTAATAGTATTAACACGTAATTACATAAACTATTAGAACGAGACCTTTGACTATACTATCGCACAACTGTTTAGTCGTGCTTTGATTCCTATGGAGGTGCACACTACGTGATTTTTAGTTGTGCAACTAAACATGGCTGCGAAACAATCGCACAAAAGTTGAGCGATAGTTAAGTCAAAGGTGCGCCCGCTAATTATAATGAGTGACAGAAATTCCATATTTAAAGTTTCAATCAAATATTGTTTTTTTATGTTTTCTTAATTGATATTATCTTTTGTTTCAGAACGCGTCCCTTACGTGTAAGGTATGTTTTCACTGAATACTAGTTACTCAGCGCGACGCCAGCAGACTGTCAACGGGAATCTAATAGTAAAATGGAATCTAATTCCAACTGGAATGATCTTAACATGTGTTGTTTTTTTAAATTTATCTGTGGGTTTGTTGTCGACAGAGGTTTCTTACATTTTTTTCTATTCTCTAATGAGCTGGGGAACCAACATTATATTATTGCCATCTCTTACTTCCTCTATTAGTATAACAGAGATAGTTCAAATGTCACGCAATTTGAAACACGGTTACAAGTTACAGCATGAATATAGGGCATTATAATACTTAGCGATGTTTACATTTCATAAGGCTACGTGCATACTAACTGTTCAACTTGCTCTTTTTGCATATCAGCATTTCATAACTAAGGGTGCGTTCACATTAGCATCGATGCTTTAGGGCAGAGTTTTAAGGAAATAAATACCTATGTAATAGTGGTAAATTATTATAGGAGCTTCTTAAGGTAATACGAGAAACCTACACATAAGTAACCATTAATATGATGTAGCCTAGTTTATACCCTGTGACCTCATCCGCGCGGAAATAAAAGAAGTATTTAGTAAGTAGCCCATGTATACGTCAAACATTCATCCATTTAAACTTTTATATTAGTTAGATTTATGACAAAATAAGTAACAATTCCATAATTTTAAAAATAAACTACTTGTTGCTCCCGACTTCGTCCACGCGATATTAAAAAAGTATAGAAATATAGCCTACGCTACTCAGCGATAACGTAGCTATTTAATGTTGAAAGATTTCCTTAAATCGGCCCGGTAGTATTTGAGTTATTTCAATACTCGTACATACAAAAATACAAATCTTTCCTCTTTATAATATTAGTATAGATATGGTTTGAATCTTCAATCCTCAGATCCTCTTACCAAATGACAAGCGTGGAGATACGAGCGTGTGTGAAATTAATCACAGTGAACCAAATGTCACGGCAATTGGAAACGCTGCGTTCGCAACCGATTCGAATCCTGACGTGGTCGGGTGAACGTTAAACCCTATTTCCATCACACGATTACACGTTCTTTGTACTCTTAAAGAATTGGGTTTGTTATATTATTGTAATAAAACGCCTAAATATTATTCCGGTCTTAATTATATCACACACAATCAAAAATCGAAGATGACAGTCGTTCGGGCATAGAGTATAAAAGGTAATTTGGCAAAGACTAAGTAACATCCCCCAGCGTTTCATATCCAATAGGAATAAGTTCCTGTAGATATGACGTAGGGCCTTTTATTAAACTATAGTGTAACATTTTTCGACCACATAACTTAGTATAAGTTGGTTACGCGTTAATTGTTTCTCAGTTTTGATAAAAGAGGCACTCGTGGTTAGTAGACTTTATGGAAAAAGGGGTTAAGTCGCACCGGTATTAGTGTAACCAATTGTTAAGTCCTGCCTATTTTATTATTTCGTATTACATTGCTGAGATATAGGAGGCTGTGTTAAGATTGACTCTAATATTATATTTCTATACTAATATAATAAAGCGTAAACACACACTACTTCGTGGCGTAGGATGTCAGCAATCACAGCATATTTATGAATAATTCTATCTTTAATAAAAAGCCCTATACTTACAACACGCTTTAGGCTATATATTTTCTCGCTATTAAACTTAGGGGGTAAATAAATTGGAAAAAAAAACTTCATGTGGTAAAGGGACCATAAACTACAAGATGCCAACATTAAGGAAGCAAGGTTATTATGGTAACGGTAATTTTGACATTTCCAATCGACAATTTAACAAATGTAAACAATAAAATATAGTTTTTATAATTACATGCGGATGAAGCCGCACGGGAACAGCTAGTGTAAGATATAGTAGATCGAAATTTTGTATGACATTAGTGTTAAAATTAGGTTCGTGTACTTAGTTCTGAATCTTACTTATACTTGGATGGATATTTGCTACAAGATATCTCCAGAACTGCTTAACACATCTCGGTGAAAATTGGTACAATTATCTTACTTGACGTGTATTTACTATGTTGCAATGTGTTTTTGAACTGATTAAATGTTTTTTATTATTATTATTATTATTATTACTTCTTACTTATTTAATATTATAAATGCGAAAGTTTGGATGGATGGATGGATGGATGGATGGATGGATGGATGGATGGATGTTTG
>LD689021.1:1003782-1015538 GCA_003118335.3 Papilio memnon
CGGCATGTCAAATTGCACATTGAGATATTACCGTACAAAGAAGTTACCGGTGAAATAATGTTGTTCCCTACGTCCAGTCTATATATTTCTTAAATGTCTGCTCACTGAAACATCTCGATGCTCCATGACTAAATAATTCACACGTCCGAAGCCCGCACCTATTAAAGTTGAGACCCGTTAAATGCTAGTTAACGTTAAATTAGACCCTCATCTCAATCAATTCCCAGTACGACGTATAGTGCAAGTTATAAGCGGAGCGATTGGCGATTTAAAAAATACGGAACAAGGACAATAGAATTTTAATGCAATACCGGATGAAATACAATATAAGTACCTTATACGGGCTTATTGTTTGTTAGAATTGAATGTTTTAAATGTTAATTAATATGACACGGAAGACGTGTGAAGTGGAAGTTATTCTACATGTTATCGGATAATGTGTGGCGGAGGCCTAATAACAGTCGTCTTGCCCTTTCCATTTTCTTGTATAAAAGAATGGGAAGAGAAGTGGTCTTGACCGCTACTCTTCCCATCCCTTTTTTGTTAATCATCAACTTCCCCTTATCCCTTACGGAGGGTCGGCACAGTGCTGCTCTTCCGTACATTTCTATCAGCCGTCATCTGAATCCACTCCCTTCTTAAGCATATCCTCTTTCACACAATCCACACTTTCTTCGGTCTTCCTCTACCTTTGTAGCCATCCACATTCATTAATGTCAGGTTATTATTTATTGTACTCTTTAATAACCTTGTACCAATACCCAAAAGCTCGATCCAGGAAGGAATTACGTTTTAAAACAGCGACGTCCAGATAGCGTGCAGCGCTAAACGTTTTACTTATTTTTATTTTTTGCCTGAGATCCAAGATTACGGAAGGTTCGAATGAATGTTAATTATCTGTGGGTTAAATATATAATGTCGTGAAATGACAGCGGATGTTATACTGGTAGCTAATAATGTGTGAAATATTCTCTTTTAGAGTATACACCTTTGACTAAATCATCGCACAACTGTTTAGTCGCGCTTTGATTACTATGAGCTTATATGGAGGTGCGCACACTACTCGATTTTTAGTTGAGCAATTAAACAGTTGAATTGGCTGCGATACATAGGAGCTCATAGGAATCAAAGCGAGACTACGTAGATGTGCGATAGTTTATTTTCAAGTGTGCACTCGCACACGCTCTAAGTCTTCATTATGATTCGACAATGGAACCTACTAAACAGGTTTGAAGTCGAGCGTTGTTAAAAAAACAGTGCAATCGAGCAGATGTTGTTCCCGGAAATTGGCGGGAAAAGTTGCGTTGAAAACGAGTCTAAACAAGATACACTCGTTCATTACCTTTTTGTAAATTAAAAAAATATCGGATGACGTTAAAAATTCTGTTCATGCAAAAATTAAATCAGATAAAAATATATTTGGCAATTTAACACTCAATTGCAATATTATTGTCCCAAGAAAAAATCATTAATGTCTAAATTATAGATTATATTTTAATTTGTTTTTCCGATCCTTAGATCCAATAATTAATGTAGATATGGATTAACACCTTGATTATAAATATCTTAGATAAACAAAAATCGGTTATTAACTTTCTGTCGCAAATCATTCTCTCAATGAGTATGTTTTTTATTTATTTTTTTATAAAAGTAATTACCTCACGTAGGTCTCAAAGTACAAGAAACACTGAGTCCAGTGACCGGCAGGCCACGAACCTGTCAGTTGTGAGCCATCTTAATCAATTGCTTTTGAATTAGGTCCGTACCCGAGCAGGACATTCACCCAATGTACTGCAAAAACACTTGCATAACGTACACTGGAGTGCAAATAAATTATCCAATTTTAATCTATGTAATATTTTTTTGTCGTAGTACTTATTACATTATAGCTATTGAAGTTAAGAAGGCTCCCAAAAATTTTCTAAAACAAAGGAAAATGAAGTAACTATTTCAGGAGATTCCTGTGAAATTTTTAAGTGTGCAATAGTAACAACTAATTTTGGCTTTATCATATATGAAGTTCTTTTAAATAACTCGATATTAATGAGTGTAATTATTTAAGTAATTTCTATTTTTCATTATTCGTCCTCACCTTTAGGTTGGCAACAACATAAAAAAAAATCATAAAAATATTAATTACTGTATGTGTCAGTTTTTATGGCATTAAGTGTAGTCTGGTTATAAATCCCCGAACGCTGGTCGTCAAGTATAACGGTGCGGACCTGTCCGGTACGCTCGGACCCACACGTCACAGCAGGGTACAATTATGCAAATTAGGAACCCTAAATGAAAACAAAACACAGAGCTATAAACATAATTAGTCATCTAAATACAAAACAAACGGTAAGTAGATACATTTTATTTAGGGCGCTCTCAACACACCTCTATAACTTTCATACATCTACGCATGATCGTCACTTTCAAGCTTTCATAAGGCTCATCGTACACAATGATAAATCATTAAAACCGACATTGTATTCCGTCGCGTGTAACTATAAATCTTAAACGCATGTCTGTCTGGCACGAAATTAATATCAAAATGTTGACAGCAAAGTTTTGATCTACCATTTTGAATATAGCAGTTATCTCATAAGTCGGCGACGTATGTCTGTGTTGCTATTTTATTGTATTTAGTTGCTTAGCGACTAAAATCTCCTTTGTTTGTTGTGTTGCCTTGTGTAACAAGCACCTTAGTCGGTATAGATTATTTAATACTAGCTTTCGCCCTCGAGTCCGTCCGCGTTTAATGAAAAAAAAGTAAATAGCCTATGTGTTCTTCCAGACTATCCTCTACATCTATGCCAAATTTCATCGAAATCCACTCAGCCATTTAGGCTACAAACACTAACAAACATCCATCCATCTAAACTTTCGCATTTATAATATTAGTACGGTTTGCTTAATGGACGGAATAACAGTATTTAAAGAACTTTATTAATAAATTTATTTGGAAGGGTAGATAAACAAAATAATTGTTTTTCTCATCTGCGTGTTGACTTCGTTAGTATCTACAATAGATAGTCAGTTTGCTTTCTCTACAATAAAAAGTTCCGGACGATCGACTACACACTTCTACCATACAACACAATTAATGACACCGTGTTATATAAAAGTTAACGTTTTTCAACAAAAAAGTAAAAACAAAATCATTCAAAAATCAACTTTACCACGATAGTTTAAGGTTGAAATTCCCAATTCATTGTTAGAATTACTGCCGTGAAATCCGGACCGGCATTGATGATTATCCACGCCGAGTTTTCTCTAAGTGTTTGCTTAATTCGGAAATAGTACACGAGTTTAACAATTGACAATCGTAACCTAACCGGTTAAATGTGCCCTAGTTTTAAACAATTGAGGACTAATTGTTAGTAGAGGTCCCCAAACTTGTTTCGTCTAACGCCCACTTTGATTTGTGTGCCCCATTTTTTCCGCCTGGAGTTTATTTTAACCTTAAAGAGAATTTTCACATCAAAAATAACATACATACAAAGAGTAACTTATCTATACTAATATAATAAAGCATAAACACACACTTCGTTGCCTAAGATGTCAGCAACCACAGCACATTTTTGAATAATTCTTTTTTTAATAAAAAGCCCTACACTTACGTCACGCTTTAGGCTTTATATTTTCACGCCATTAAACTTAGGGGGTAAATATTTTGGATAAAAACCCTAATGTGGGAAAGAGACAATAAGTTGCTGCCAACATCAAGGAAGCAAGATTGCCATGGTTTGTCATCATGTCATGTCATTTTGACATTTGCAATTGATAATTTGACAAATGTAGGTAAACAATGAAATAAATTTTTATAATTTAATGCAGATGAAGCTGCAAGGGAACAGCTAGTATTCAATATTAACAATCAACAACCATCCCCAATTGTTCTCCTCTTACCACTTAGGTCTTCAATTCTCACGAGATGGAAAATTTAAACCATAGTGCCACTTATATGGCCCACTGGGCAATCTTGTAGGTATTAAACACATAAGATTTCTAATAGAAAAAAGTCGTTCCCATTATAGTAATTGTCATAAACATAACAATTCCTGATTAGGTTGGCACAGGACAAATCAACTACGGTATCATGGGAAACCGACGTAGCGGTCTATCAAACGCAACTCGTTTGTTACGGCCATTAAATAAGCGATTTTATAAGCGGAACGGAGCGGATGCATTTCAATTAAGTTTGAGTTAAGAAAAATTAACTATCTTATTGATTTAAATAAATTCAATTTAAGTTATTTGAATAGGTTATTTAAAGGAAATCAAGAAGAATTTAAAAAAAGATAAAACGATAAAAACAAAAAGGAGAAAGAGTATTTCATTGCATTAAAATTATTCCCTTCTTATTCTGTCAATACGACTAAATAAGTTTAACTTCCAAAGCAGCTACCAAACATTTAACGAAAACATTCTTATCTTTGTTTAATCAAGGAAAAAGCAAAACAATATGATTAGCAACTCATTATAATAAAATAATAAATAACTCGCTGATTCTATGGCCCAACACGACCCTCCTTATTTGTCTACAAACCGAACGGGTACAGTTAGACGCAATATTATCTCAACAAGCACAATAGAGTTAATCGTGCGATAGAATCGTGATGTACAGTCGGCAGAAGTATTGTTTTTTTTATATTTCACAAATTATCGTGACGCAAATATAAGATGAAACAATTTTTTTTTTATTTGATTTTTCATAGATATTACTTCGAAACGACAGTAACTCGATTTGATAAAGGTTGAACATAACTAAGTAGGAATCATAACAAACTATAATACGAATTACACATATAGGCTACTAATTAAGTTTTTTTATTCCTCGTGCATAGAGTCGCATGCAACAGCTTATCTATACTTCTATACTAATATAATAAAGCGTAAACACACACTTCTTTGTTGCCTAAAATGTCAGAAATTACAGCATATTTTTGAATAATTATTTTATTAATAAAATGCCCTATACTTACGTCACGCTTTAGCTATATATTTTCACGCCATTAAACTTAGGGGGTAAATAATTTGGATAAAAACCCTAATGTGGGAAAGAGATCATAAGTTGCTGCCAACATCAAGGAAGCAAGATTGCCATAGTAAGGTAATTGGTATTTTGACATTTGCAATTAAGAATTTGACAAATGTAAACAATGAAATAAAGTTTTTATAATTTCACGCGGACGAAGCCGCACGGGAACAGCTAGTCTGTTATAAATTTTAACATATTTAACTGTACAGAACCTTGCATACTAAAAACCTTTATCATGTTCCTTTAAAAACATCTAATTAACACAATTCCGTACAAATTTATTGCGGAATTAAACATTCATTTTCTAACCTCAATTCAGTTATAAAACGGTATCGCATATCACTTTCGTATGAACGAGTAAAGATTAAGAGGTCGATATACCTTAAATCTGCACGTGTGAACAACCTTCGGCTCGGCCGTTATGCAACTCTTTTGCCGTATAAAACAAACTGTATCGTTACTACTGTAACCATACGTTGTGTCTTACTAGGATATTCTATACTAGCTGCTCGCGACTTCGATGCGAAATAAAGAATTTTTGGAATCTGCCCTGTAGTTTTTGAGTTCAATACATACAAAAATACAGTAGTATAGATAAGAGTGTCGTATTAGACTGTCTTGAATCGTTGTCCCACAATGAACTCGAGGATAGTCTGGATGTAAAGATGTAACTAAAGTAAAATGTTAAAGAAAACGAAATCTCATAAATCACTTGTATTGTATAACACACGACACAAGGATACCCCAGTGTGAGGGCGCAAATTCATAATAATAATTCAAAATAAATAAAATTTATATTTCCATATTAATTTTTAATCCCAATACGAATAATTGAACTAATATACTAAACGTTATCGAAGCATATATCCAAGCACACACACACACACACACACACACACACACACACACACACACACATAAAACATACACGCAGGAAAGAAAAACAGAGGGAAAAAAAAAATCTAATTTTTAACTATTTTATTTGAAAATTTTAATTATAATTTATTTTAAATTAACATTAACTACTAATTGTACTTAAATTCAAAAACCTCTTTTGTCACTTACAAAAGGACTGTAACGAAGTATTGGGGAAGGAATTGGCTCCTGTGACACAGGGCAACCTACTACAGGAGCCAAAGCCTCCACGAAATGTATACAGTAAGAAAATAAATAAATGATTATTATTATTATTATTATTATTATATATGAAAATATATTGCTATTATCATTTTCTTTAGTAAAAACAACAATTAAAGGAAAAATACAAATACAAGTAAATTGTAATTTACTAAAAGACAGTCTTTAAATACTGAGAAGTAACCTATAAAAAGTAATAAATATTCTTTGACCACTATTTTAAATAATAATCCCTTCAATATAACCCCAATTAAAGTAATAAATGTATCCCAATGTTTACTACGAAGTGGCAACCCTAACATGTAGCAAAGTTAAGGTCAACGTACATAAACAATAGCAGTTAGCTGATGTAATTCAGAAACACCACGTTACGCGCCGACAACTCTACTAGACTATATGGTTCTAATTCAATCACTAGAACCACTAGGACAACTTATTTATATCTATACTTCTATACTAATATAATAAAGCGTAAACACACATTTCTTTGTTGCCTAAGATGTCAGCAATTACAGCATATTTTTAAATATTTTTTTTAAAAAGCCCTACACTTACGTCACGCTTTAGGCTATATATTTTCACGCCATTAACCTAAGGTAAATATTTTGGATAAAAACCCTAATGTGGGAAAGAGACCATAAGTTGCTGCCAACATCAAGGAAGCAAGATTCGCATAGTTTGTCATCATGTCATGTCATTTTGACATTTGCAATTGATAATTTGACAAATGTAGGTAAACAATGAAATATTTTTTTTTTAATTTCACACGGATGAAGCCGCAAGGGAACAGCTAGTAATATAATAAAGCGTAAACACACACTACTTCGTGGCGTAGGATGTCAGCAATCACAGCATTTTATTGAATAATTATTTCTTTAATAAAAAGCCCTACACTTACGACACGCTATAGGCCATATATTTTCACGCTATTTAATTTAGGGGTGTACAAATTGGAAAAAATGTCAAGCGAGATTGTCATGGTAACGGTAATTGTTAACCAATAGCAAAGGTTGTCTGTGCATTTGCAATTTAAGATTTTATAAATCGAAACAATAAAATTATGTTTTCATAATTTCATGCGGATGAAGACTCACGGGAACATCTAGTATACTGCTATAATTACAATGTACCGCAAACAATTTGGAAGAACTCTTTGTTTTTGGTCTGATTAAAATCTTAATCGCTTTTTTAACGGACTGTTAACAGGTTCGTGAGTATACCACAATACGTGAACACCCTTCTGAAGCGTTAACTGTGTCTATTTGGTAGTTGCAGTTTTTATTCATAACTAGCTTTCGCCAGCGACTCCGTCCGCGTGGAATAAAAAAAAACAAAATTGAGTAGCCTATATGTTCTTCCAGACTATCCTCTACATCTATACCAAATTTCATCGAGATCCGTTCAGCAGTTTAGGCTACAAACTCTAAGAAACATCCATCTGAACTTTCGCATTTATAATATTAGTATTACTTCGAACGTCTATTACAATTGCTTTAGAATAATAGGAATATTTACGTAATCGCAGTTCACAGCTTTTTTAAACCTGTTGCATCGTATTCTCCTTCATTTTCTAACCCCTAAAAAATAGGTTAACTTCATCATTTACAGTCGTACAAACTGATTCTATAATAATATTAAAAACTATTCGATGTTAATACCAGATTATATTGACGTATTCAGACTGACCTGATTTATTGTATAAAATTATCTATAACAGAATTTTAATTATTTCCATACGAATCGAAGAATCTCGTAAGCATTATTATAAAATTCGACATTATTCCAACCGGTTAGGTTACGGTGACTTCCTTGCTTTGGAATTTTAAATATCTAGATTTTATCGTTCACGATCACAAATGCGGAATAACGTACAAATGTAGAGTTTTTTAAATATCAAAAGTCAACAAATAAGGCTTGAAAACACAGTAGCTTATTGTAATTAAAGTATAGAGAAATAATTTTTATCAAGACTATTAAGACAAAATTGTACCAAGTAACCATTGACATAATATCAATTGCAGACAACCATTTGGTAAAACTCCATACTCGTATTACTAAGCAAAAATAATTCGAAGACACTAACCTCCAATTTCTTCTTGTTTCAGATGTGACTTACGCACTATGGCAGCCACGGACGGGCAAGTCGTGGTCGCAGCATCTCGCTGGGCAGACGAGGGGCACTACCTAAGAGAATTCATTGTTAAAAACCGACAGCCAAACGTAGCCAAAATCATCAAAGGCCAGTATGGAGGACTTGGAGTACCAACTTTACCCAGCCCTGGACTACAGAGCATGGCTCTACTCGTGTCCGCGGGAAAAAGGAAAAAGATTATCGCCCAAGCTATCAAACTGAAAGAGGGAAGACGAATGGTCAGCGTCGGTCCTAGACTCGCTATCCCAGAAACATATAAAGGCTACTTTGAGCTATTAAGTGAGGAAGGAAGAGCCGTCAGATGTATAGAATCTGTGAATGAACTAGCAAGAAGGAAACTAGAAGATGGATGCCTTGTACGAGAGCCAGTAAGAGTAATTTGTGCAAAGATAGATCTAGATGGGAACGTAACAGCTGATGGTGCCAGAAATTTACCCGCAGGGGAAGTTATTATGCCGAGAGGTGAAACGTTCTTAGGGAAAAGCAAGTATTTAAAGTGTACGGATACGAAAGGTGATATGGTACTGCTAAGCTTGGATCAGAGAGGGAAATTCTCTGCTATAGCCAAAGAGGAGAATATCAGTGGAGTTCACACCGCAAAGACACTGCTTACCAAGCGATTGCCAATAACAGTAAGACTGGTACATGGAACACCGCCGAGAGGATTAAAGAGCGCCAGTCACTTCGTTCCAGAACTAAGACTTCTATCTTTCTTCGAAGAGGATCACGTATTCGCATTACCATTACAAAAGGAAGGAAACGCGTTAGTCGCTCTACCTCTTGCAGCACCTTTGAAAATGTTAAGATGCAAAAATGAGGAGCACATTAAAAACTTCATGGAGTTCTCGAGACTGGTTGAGAAATGCAACCGTTTGCTTGTAGAAGTAGTCGATCGTATACACGTGTTGGATGGTAAATTAGGTGATCCTAAACGACTTCTGAATGCGCCGCTACATGCTCCACCATTAATAAAAACCGGTTACTTCTTAAGGCGAAGTATGTCGTCTGATAACGCTAACCAGCATAAACATATGCCACGTCACAATCACATATACAGTAGCCATAGAGATGAGAATAGCATTCCCGATGAATACATAGATGAAATCGATCAGATATATGATTACGTCAGAGGATTTGCGCCTCTCCCTAAAAATATAAAAGCATCATATTCCAATGAACCGACAAGACACGAATCCGCACCGGCATCGCCAGCCGCCACTCCAATACACATGCCATTAATCACAGAAATCAAACCAGAACCACCACCCATAGAAACAATACCAACAAAGAAACCTCTCAACATCCAAAAGGCGGAGAAGCGAACCCGAAAAACTGCAATCACACCTAAAGAAACGCCTATAACAGTTTACAAAGAAAAATGTTCCATAGCTCCGGCTCCTAACAATCTTCCTAAACTATACATTAAGAACAGCATCAGCAACAACAAAAGCCGAATGGTCTTCAGTCAGAAAAGTCATTCCCCAACCAAGGAAACACCTAGTCCTGTTACTAGTCCAATAAGACCCTTAACTAAAGGGGATTCCCCTATTTTCAATATAAGATATAAAAGTCTTTCAAACATACACCAAGCGATGGAATTAGATGGCACATTAGACTCAAGTCATTCAGGTGGTAGGACGTCAGGAGATTCAGGAAATGGACCTAAATTGCCAGAGAAAAGATGTAGAAAACTAAGTAGACCTAAGTCCTTAACGAATCTTGTTTGGGAGCTTAAAGGTTGTCCGGTTGAAGCGAACGATAAACCAAAATGTAGGAGTAAAAACGAAAGCTACAAGAAACTTGGGAACAAACTGTCTCTTGGAGCGCAGAAGAGGGTGCCCACGTTGTATCTTTAAAACTTTTGGTAAGTGTTTCTAGTGACTTTTTTAATTATTTTTTTTAATTTACGCATTTCATCTACAACTTGTGAACTTATTTTATTTTCCGCTACCGTAGAAGACTACGACAGACCTAGCAGAAGACTGCTAGGCTACCTCTTCTACGTTCTTCTTAGACCCTATAGGGTCTAATTGTAACATTATGGAAATCTCTGGTAGTCTAATTCTATTCGCAATCCCTAAATCAAAATTAACAATTAATAATGTTAACATTATGTTACCTTTTACCTTCTGGTAAATGATTTAAATTTTGTTCAGTTGAACAGACGAGTGCGTCGCCGGCATTTCGCTCGTCGTGATATGCCATGCGAGGCATTTGATGAGGAAATACTGAGGCATCTATTGCGTTAATTGTTTAAATTTAGACATGGAATATGCTAACGTACGACCATTCCACGGTTAAGTTAACTCTCCATGGACAGGATCGTACTTAGGGAAAGGCTTAATGTTGGCTTAAAAAATGTAAACTACAACACTACCTTTCACCCGTGACTCCGTCCGCGTGATGTTAAAAAAAATAAGTAAGAAGCCTATCCTCTACATCTGTGCCAAATTTGATCGAAATCCGTTTAACCGTTTAGGCTACAAATTCTACGAAACATCCATCCGTCCATCCATACATCTAAACTTTCACATTTATAATATTACTAGCTGTTCCTTTGCGGCTTCATCCGCATGAAATTATAAAAACTTTATTTTATTGTTTACATTTGTCCAATTCTCAATTGCAAATGTCAAAATACCAATGACCTTACTATGGCAATCTTGCTTCCTTGATGTTGGCAGCAACTTATGGTCTCTTTCCCACATTAGACTTTTTATCCAAAATATTAAGTTTAATGGCGTGCAAATATATAGCCTAAAGCGTGACGTAAGTGTAGGGCTTTTTATTAAAAAAAATATTATAATTATTCAAAAATATGCTGTAATTGCTGACATCTTTGGAAACAAAAAAGTGTGTGTTTACCCTTTATTATTATATGTTAGTATAGATTTCTAAGATTCTACTCTAATAAAATCTTATTTAAAAGGCGTCCAATATCAAATATTTTATGATTTATCGAAAAAATTGCATAGAAAATATACACTTTTATTAAATAAATATCCCAAATTAAACCATATGAAACTGTCAAAACATTTAAAATTAAGGTAATAATAATAACCAATCAACCATATTGTTATTCGACGTCATTACGTTTGACATTACGACTCGGTCGCCATTTTGAAATCCGTTTTAAAATTTCAAACACCGCAACGTAATAAAGAATTAATGGCTACGGTTAATTACCTTCGTAATTATCATTCCTTCTGTCAAATGCAATGCAGAAAGTTAACTCTAGGTACAATTTGCATGTCTAATTAATAAAAGCCCAGCCTTCGGTTGTATATTAAAATACTTGGAATAATTCGTTACGCTCGCAAGAATGTAATCTATACTAATGTTATAAAGATGAAAGATTTGTATTTATGTATGTATTCGATTCACGTAAAAACTACTGGGCCGATTTTAATAATTCTTTCACCATTAGAAAGGTAATTT
>LD689021.1:1017862-1039416 GCA_003118335.3 Papilio memnon
TAAATAAACTATCGCACAACTGTTGTCGCTTTGATTCCTACGAGCTTATATGGAGGTACACTACTCGATTTTAAGTTGTGCAACTAAACAGTTGAAGGCTGTGAAACAATCGACAATCGCACAACAGTAGTGCGATTGTTTAGTCAAAGGTGTGTTTTAACATTTCGTCTTGCAATGCGTTTCGAACACACGATAGTTTAAGAGTCATGGATTTAAATCCCAAATAAATTGTAGCTTCAAAATATAAAATGTTCAACAAAACTTAAACTGTATTTAGGTTAACACTAAAGTCCATTAAACCACGATGACTACAAATCAGTCAGACCAGAAAGATAGCTCCCACAGTCCGAAAAAGGAACTTGAATAAACCGTTATGTAGGATAACCCGGCCACCTATCACACCATAATGTAACGTAAATCAATACATTATTTCCTTAAACTTTTAATGTGAAATTAAATATTTTACACGTCACACGCTTAATCTATACTATCTATACTAATATTATAAAGAGGAAAGATTTGTATTTTTGTATTTTTGTACTTTTGTATTTTTGTATGTATTGAAATAACTCAAAAACTACTGGGCCGATTTTAAAAATTCTTTCACCGTTAGAAAGGTAATTTATCTGTGAGTAACATAGGCTATGATTTTTAATTTCACGTGGGCGAAGTCGCGAGCAACAGCTAGTGATATATATGTTTTAATTTTATTTGTAAACAGTATTACATCGAGATTATATCCTAAATTTCATTTAAAATTAAGAAATCCTTATAATCATAATTATTATGAGTTATTCGGTTACTTACTAACTACTCATTATCATCATTCATCATCACCAGCTCACTATACGTCGCCACCGAGGGGCTCGGAGCCTACCCTAAGTTAGGGTGACTAGGCCATAGTCAACCACGCTGGCTTAGTGCGGGTTGGTTGACTTCACACAAATCTTTGAATTTCTTCTCCGATATGTGCAAGCATCACGATGTTTTCCTTCACCGTAAGAACGTCGGGTAAATTATGTACATATGTAAATTCGAAAAATCGAAAATCACATTGGTACATAGCGGTGGGATCCGAACCCAAGACCTGTAGATTACAAGTCAAGTGCTTAAACCACTAAACCACCGACGACCACTACTAACTGCTATGTAGCTCAATTTTAGATGGATTGGATAGTTTGTAGCTTAAACAACTGAACTAGTCTAGATGAAATTTGTTATAGATGTAGAGTATAGTCTGGAAGAACTCATAAGCTACTTATATTTTTGTGTATTAAATTCCACACGGACGGTGTCGCGGGCGAAAGTAATATATATAATATCGTTGAACTAATCCAACTGTGTGATAGACGTCCATCTAATTTTCAAACGACCCAGTTCAACTTTGCCAGTGGACAAGCTTATCTTTAATCTTTTAAAAATGTATGGCCCACTTAAACTGGTCGACTGACCTTAGGGCACACCTCGCGAAATATCTGATAGTTTTAAAATTTAATCGATTTTTAGATAACATTTTATATTTCACATAACCTTATTAGAATAGGTAATGCCATCATTGTTTTATTGTTGTAAACATCCTAATCGATGCTCAAGTAAAGAAGCTATCTAGTATCTTTTACCTATCTATCTAATACCTTTAATTTTTAGTCTAACGATTAAATTTAGTTTGTAGAAATAAACTCATTATACGGTTCCATATGTTAAACTCGAAACAATTAAAGTCTGAAACGGTTTTTAATATATAGCTTTTGTCCGCGACTCCGGCCGCATGAAATTTAAAAATTACTCACCGATAAATCACCTTTCTAACGGTGGAAGAATTTTTAAAATCGGTTCAATAGTTTTTGAGCCAATTACAATCAAAGTTTTCCTCTTTATAATATTACCTCTTGCAGCCTTGACATTTTTAATTGTTTATTAATATTAATTGTTTTTCAATTCCAGGTCCGCGATGTCCACGGCGTAATGAAGACACGTTTTGTAGACCGGAAAAAAGAAGATATGAATTCGAAACATACACGAGGACGAAAAAATAACGAATTATAATAGTTTCAGCAACTTGACTAGATGGCGCTGCTTGTCAGAATTTTAAAAACCTGCATCAGTATCAGAAATAAAACTAAACACATGCAACCGTGTAAATTATAATTGATGTAACCCGTAATTTGTAATGGCCAAGAATAAATTGTAATTAATTTACAAAAAATCAATCAATAATTCGGTTTTATAATACTGGTACAAGATGGCGCTGATCCGCAAAAAGTAATCAAAAACCTTGTCGCCTGTAAAGTATGACATTTTCGATAAATTCAAAAGCTGTAGTTAGCGAAAACTATTTTACATTGTTTAAATTCAGCTATGATAACAGTTTTCAATAAAAAAAATGTAATTTGATCTCTTTAAGAATAATTATAAATCGTTATTTATGATTGTAATGCCATATTACGGTAATTTTTCTTTGGTGTTCGTATTAGAATGTAAGAATATAGTAATAGTTAACTACCAGTTTCTCTAGAATCGGTATATTTAAGAAAATATTTGTACTGTCTATTTCCAAGGAATCACTGAAATCACAATTTAGTATCTACTTTACGACAATAGATGGCGTTTTATGTCATTTTTCGGGACTTACAATAGGTTGTAAAAAACGTTTTCACACTTAGTTATATTACTCGTGTTGAAATTAAATTCAGTCTCAAATCATGTCACAAAATATCATTAATTATTTCCAGTAATAAAAACCAAAAACTTGAGGTGCCTTACTAAATACGTTCCATTTTACGCCCAATTCAATGAATTATTACTTTAAAATTATTTTAAGAGAAACGAGTCACAATACATTTAGTTTTTATTGATAAACCATTTCTTTCATATGATTATGCATTTATGACAATTTCTACTCTATAATATTATATTAATTGATAATTTTAGATGAATCTACAGAAAAACACTTACAAAATTCAATTCCGGTATTACATACCACAAATATATCATCATTTTGAAGTGAATATATTACCACGAGCCTTATATGCATTTAAATAGTTTTTTTCTAGATTTGTCTAAAATTATCCAACATAAATGGATAAGTGTACATTATTTGGTTGATAAATCTCTCGGAGGCTTAAAAAATATGAAATCGTTAAACTTTGAGTCTTCGACAGACATATCATGTAATAATCCCGTTATTGGTATAAAATATTCCTATCCCTTTCGTATTAAAAACTAAAGAAAGGGATAGAGAATAAAACGGAGACTTACGGAACATTCTAGGTGATTGGCACAGATAAAACAATATTATATCAAGTGCTTTTGGGTATCAGGTAATTTTTATGTCTGAAAAAATCGTGTGCAATAAAAAGTTTTGCACAATTGACTTCTCTAAAGTGTTTTTTTGATTACATTTCTGGTCTTATAGAACCTTTTATTGTGAAATTAAAATTGATGTATTTAGTTGTACACGTTTTCAGTCATGTCTGAATTCTATTACTCTGTTATTGTTATAATCTTTGCCTGAAGAATCTTTTTTTAAAATTTCAATACAGTCTTATGCAATTTTGAACACTTTACAATTAAAATTACGACAAAATTATTATCCAAATATATTTCTTTTTAGAATTTAGCTAGTTGTCCTATTCCTTATAATGTTTTTTAATAACTTTTCGTCATTAATGTAAGTTTAATTAGAATATTCTTTGACAATGTAATATCTTAAGAATTAAAGGAATAAATGAAATAATTATGAACTATTGTATTTTTAAATCCTACCCATGTTAGGAGATACATAAAAGTTTACTAAAATCATCATTATTTACTAAATATTTCATCAGAAATATGAAGGAAATATCAATACAACATAAGAACCTTTCTTTTCAGTGAATCCCTCGCCCCTGCATTAATTTTATAAGTAACAAAAAATTAATATATTATTAAAAACATCAGCAAAAAGCCAACATCACACGGTGTTCCCAGGCGGTCACCCATCCAAGTACTGACCGCGCCCGACGTTGCTTAACTTCGGTGATCGGACGAGAACCGGTGTGTTCAACGTGGTATGGACGTTGGCGACAGTAATTGTACAAATTTGGTACTAAATACGCTTTTTTACATTACTATAATATCTAGATAATGTATTCCTATTTCCTCTTTTATTATGATAGTTATAACAATCTAAGTTTGGCTTTTAGGGTCTGAAGAAAGCTCAGGTTTAACAGTTTTAAACAAAAAGAACGTTTTGTTTCTAAAAATACTCATAGATGGCGTTAAAGTAAACACCACAATCTAACAATTAGCGCCATCTAGTGTTAGATACAAAGAAATCTTTCGCACTTTGTAAATTGGAATTAATGTAATCTATAAATTACATGAGATTTCCAATGAGTGATATTATGTCCAATTTCAAATACACTTATGTATTATATAAACTAATATTTCGTATTATACGTGTGCTAATTACTACTAACAACTAATTAAAGATGCAATGTTGCCAACGTCCATACCACGTTGAACACACCGGTTCTCGTCCGATCACCGAAGTTAAGCAACGTCGGGCGCGGTCAGTACTTGGATGGGTGACCGCCTGGGAACACCGCGTGATGTTGGCTTTTTGCTGATATTTGTTATATTTTTTAATTTGGGACAATTTGAATATTTAATTTTATTGTACGGTGCTAGGAGAGTAAACACCATAGACAATTGCGTTTTTTACTCCACAAAGAACATTACGTAAAAAGTACGCTACAAGCCTAACGCTAAAAACTTCAAGGATAAACTAATAAAGCACTTCAAAATATTCACTGTTGATAAATATCGTGAATTCAATGTCAAACAAATGCAACAACTTACTCAATTTAGCAACCTGCCTGCCCAATACAAAATTAGCAAGCTTGTTACCTTCAAAATTCTTTATATCGCAATCAAAATTCATCTTCTGTAAAGTTAGTCAATAAATAATTAAAACTTAATTTATCTTTCCTCTTGTAATACCATCCATGTACTTAACCAAGTTATTGTGAGTAAAAGATTTATCTATTTTTTTAATAATCACCCAACATTGTTCAATCTACTTTCATGTTTCTCTCGAAACGACTAATCCCTTATTCGCACGGGCACTTTTAAACATAAACGAAACTAAAGCGACTATCGTTCGATTGTGATTGGTTGAGACACTGACGTCTGACGTCACGCGTTAAAATCTTAGACTGACACGCACGAAGGTCTTTCGACTTTCGTCTATAAAATAGATTAACGTTCTATGCTATTCTTTCCAAGAACACGAACAATCTGTCCCAAAAACATATTAGTCTCTTCCATAGACCTTAAAAAAACTATTTATATGTTTCGGTAACTCACTGACATTAAAGAAAGGTATCTTTTCAAAGCTAAGGCCATGCATTAAATGCATTAAAAAACCAAACTAAGGTCGCCATCTGCGTAAAAGTTATGTATGATTGTAGAATTATTAAATACGGTGTATAGCCATTGTGTTTTACGATAATACTGTCTCTCTTATTCTCTCTGATTGAACAGAGATAGCAATAGCATACGTAGAGATGGGATTTTACCCGGAAAAAACCCGGCGGCGGGGAGGCAGGTACTAGCAGGGAGGTACGCGTTGGTTATCTATCTCACACGTTGTTTTGATTTCGTACTGTGCGCTTGTGTTAATTTGTTATAATTGACGACTTGGATTTTGTTTTGTGGATTTTCGATTGCCCAGTGATTAAATACGTGATTTACGTCGGATTGACAACTATTACTACTCTTACAGACTTTGATACCTACTTCTTTTTATAAACGGCAATTTACCGGTAAGTTTGAACTTTAATAATTGTTATATACTACTAGCTGTAGCACACGACTTCGTCCGCGTGGAGTTTATAAGTTCAATATTTACGTTCGGCCCTTTTTTCAATATAACCTAAAGTATAATAGCAGAAAACTACTGATGCAAGATTTATATCTTCTAAACTATTTGTCCAATTTAAATACTGCAAAGGACAATTTTATTCTACATTAAATTCTCCTAACAACAAACGCATTTATTTGGATAAGGATTAATTCTGAAACTAATAAAACTACGACGCAAATAGCATGTGTTTATTAATTCATTTTGTAAACAAAAAAGTGGTTATTGTAAGAAAAGCGTTAAAGATAAATATTAGTTTTGTACCTTTACCTACTCTTAATGCACAATACCTTAGAACAACTTTATGCATTTCTACTGTTACATTTGGTTTTTTTCCTTAGATCACATCATGCCCAGAAAGAAAATTACTGCTGTATGGGAAAACTATTTTCATTCGGCAACCAGTAAAACAGTAAAATGCAAACACTGTGAAAAAGTTTACCAATTCGGCAATGTCAGCAAGATGACCAGCCATCTCTTCAAATGTTATAAATGTCCAACTTTTATCAAGAACAAACTACAGAAAAAACCTGTTATTAGCAAAACTGCCAAAAAAATTTCATTGCATGATGAATCACATGAAATGTCAGAGGATAACAGTTTGACGAATACAACTTCTATTATAACGACTTCATCAGAAATTTCAACGGAAAAACAGTTTTGTCTAGATCAGCTCTCATCAAACGCAATATTTGTTACCGGTGCACCTTTATCCAACGTTGAAAATCCGGTGTGGGTACCTTCAAAAATGGGTATCTTCAAAAAATCAGATTTGCAACCACTTGATAAGTTAACAGAAAAAAGAAAAACTTCCACACCACATTTGGAATCTATTCATAACGAAATTACAAAGGAACTCAAGTCTACAAATGATTTGCATCTGCAGTGTGAAAGATGCAGCAATGAGAGCAATGAAGGTATCATCAACTTGGTTATTGCAAAACCCGAGCCTGTTTTTGTTAAAAGCCTTACCACAAACCAACATACAAGCCAAAATATATCTCAAGAGATAATCAAAGTCCTACACGTGTATGGAGGCCACAAATTTGCAACTCTTATCGGAGATAACTCAAATGAGATTCAAACAGCATTTCAGACAGTTAAAGATTCGTATGCACATATAATACCGCTGAGATGTGTAGCGCATACATTGAATTTGTTATGCGAAGATTGCTTAAAACTAGAACCTATTGATTCGTTTATATCGATTGCCACAGACACAATAAAAGCAATAAAAAGAAACCAAAGTATAAGCGCTTTATTAGCTCAGATTGTAAAAGATTCAGGTGAAACATTAAAACTGCCAGAGAAAAACCGCTTGGGCAGTTACTGCACTGCGTTTAAAAGTTTAAAAAAAAACAAAGATGCACTACAGACATTAGCTGTTCACGAAGATGCAACTATTTCAGATGTAATAAAAACAAATTTATTGGATTTAAATTTCTGGGCTACGTTAGATGACTGTATAAAACTATTGGAACCTATAACAGATCAAATTATCAAACTTGAAGACGAAGGAATACTTATAAATGAAGTTTACATGGTCTTCAAAAATATCGAGTCCGCTATAAATTACGCATTTCCGGATATATCCATTCTAAACAAGCATCACAAACAAGATATTACAAATGCTGTGATTAGGCGAACAAATAATTGTTTGAAACCCATTCATTATGCGGCATATTTATTAGATCCAAGATCGCAAGGCATTGAATTAGAAGAAGAACACGACGTGGATGCCATGGAATTTATACACGACGTGGGCCAATCGCTCAACATTGAGGTTATAGTTGATTTAGCAAATTATAGAGCTAAACAGGGTTTATGGAGGAGACCATTTATATGGGAGCATGTCGCTGTATTGGACCCAGTAATTTGGTGGAGAGGACTCTGCAGTTCCAAATTGCTGAGTAGGGTTGCAGTACGTATTCTAACTGCTCCCTGTACTTCAGCAGCCATTGAACGATCTTTTAGCACGCATGCGCATATACATAGTCACAAACGAAATGGATTACAGACAGGACAGCAAAAATAGCTTTTATATCGCATAATTGGAACCTGTTACTCAAACATAGAGATGAAGAGCCGTTATCTACACCCAGACAATAGTCAAGTCCGTTGGGTTACCCAATAAATGTAGAACGACCTTCAACATCTCGTGGAAATACACAAGAAACAGAATATTGCAATATTAATAATATATTTAACTAGCTGTTGCCCACGACTTCGTCCGCGTGGAGTTTAAAAGTTCAAAACACATGTTCGCCCCTTTTTTCAACCTAAAGTATTATCTTAGTAGTAATCTACGAAATTACAGATATCTACTGAAGCCAGATCCCAAATTTCTAAGCCCGGTAGTTTGTCAGCTAATTTTTCGGCTACCCTTATTGTTTGTGCTCGCGATATCTTTTAAACTATTAGTCCAATTTAAATACTGTAAAGGACAATTTTGTTCTACATTAAATTCTCCTGATAATAAACATTTGTTTGGATAAGGAATAATATTGAAAGCAATAAAAGAACGACGCAAATAGCATGCGTTTTTAATTCATTTTGTTAACAAAAAAGTGGTTAGTGTAAGAAAACCGTTAAAGATAGATATATGCTATTGCGGACTTTTCTGTAGAACTTTTTGAGATCTACAATTCTTTCATACATTTTTATATACCTCTAATGGTTTAACCAGCGTAAGCCGAGAAAAGTTAAAATTTAGTGATTTTTTAACGCTCCGGCGTCCAGAAATACGCTGTTTATTAATAGTTTCTCAATATAAATAATAATAAAATATAGCTTATGTTACTCACAGATAAATTACCTTTCTAATGGTGAGAGAATTTTTTAAATCATCCCAATAGTTTTTGCGTATCAAATACATACAAAAAACGAATATACAAAAATACAAAGTTTTCCTCTTTATAATATTAGTATAGATGATTATGACAGTAACGACAGTGACTAAAAAATTGTAATTGTAAAATAATACGTTTCTAACTTTTGTAAAATGTAATAAATAATTCTTAGTATCTCTCGTTGTTTTTTTTAGTCAAAGATGCTTAACGCTCTTTCTGCAATTAAGTAACATTCCATCACAATGCGCAGAAAAAATCTTATGATAAAACAAGAAGACTTCTTTTTGTTGTTATAATAAATCTGGTTTTATTTTATTACCTGAATCAGGCTACACACTTTAACGTTTCGAATAACAGGCAACACCTAGTGCCCTGTACGCTAGCGCAAAGTATGTCTGCATCGCAAAGTACCCATTTTTCGCTACGGTACTAAAAATATTTTTTAAGATCTTGATAATTACGTTAAATAATGAAAATAACCGTATATGGGGTTTTTCCCACATAAATACCCGGTTATTTCCCAAATGAGGAAAAAACGTGGGTATATTCCCATTGGATTTTTTCCTCGCTGCACTCTAAGCTTACGTCACGTCATTTGAACTTCAATCTGTTGTTGACTTCATAAGTTCGAACCTCAGCCCCATGATCAATTAACGACAAATATTTAATGATTAATTAAAATATAGAACCAATTTTATGATACAAGTTCTGTTACAGTAAATGTTTAAAAATTTAATCTAATTGTTAAAAACTTAAAAAAGTAAACTAAGCTCTTATCGAAGTATACAAATGTACTTATTTTGTTTTAGTCAACCTTTCTTCGTTTCTCTTAATATTTCGGCAGTCGGTTATTTTATTTAGACATTTTTAATTGTGGCAAAACCGCACAATTACATCTAATATTAAAATATTATATTGTGGTCTCAACTATTTCAGTGAGAGTAAGCGAGATAACAACATTCTTTAAACAAATTGGTATAGCAAAAATAAAAGAAAGAAAGTTTTATTTTTATACTTTTATTTTTTAAATACAATATAGACTAGAAAGAACAAAATTAGTTCCTTATCTTTTAAACTAATTATTTTTCAAACTAACTAACATTTAATTTTATGGTAATAAAGCATTTAATCCGCCCAAATGTCCTTCATCTCTAGTCCTTTGAATTTTTAATCTCTCTTCATCGTACCCATCGATACCTAAACCGAGTCTCTCAATCAATTTATCTCCTTTATCACCATTTAGTTCGATAAACTGCTTTCTCCTTCGTACAGCCACATCCGGGTCGAAGATCCAACTCTGTTCCTCATGGATGACAGGATGACCAACCAGATTCGATCTTATAAACCCTCCAATAGGGCCAACATCGCCACATAAAACTTGTCGGTAAAACAGCACGTACAGACAAATTGTTAACTAAAAAAAATAAACGTCACATTTTAGCGGGAGATTTTAACTGCACAGAATTCACAAAAAAATAAATTAACTACTGCATGAAATACCAGATTTATTTACACTAAACAAAAAAAAAACAATTACTAAATCCATACAACATAACATAATTAAAGTCATCTGGTATTTCACGAAATCCCTAAATAAAGAAAATACACTCACGATAACTTTGTTCATTTTTAAAAAGTTAGCAACAAGTATAGCGTGCTCTGCGGTACTGGCCGTGCAAGCGAAATGGACGTAACGTTACATTTAAAAACAGTTCAGGCTTTATTGCACAATCATCTGGTTATTATGCCTGGCTGACTTGATAGTGTTGCGTCAGTTACTGCCGAATGCCGCCATTCCTTACACGACAGTCTTTCACAATTTTTTTTTGTATTGGCTTTGTATCGATTTTGTCTACGGTGTTAAGTAATTTAAATACACTAATTATAGAATCAACAAACGTTTGGTAATTTTCTTGTTATGCATACAAGCGTAATTGTTGTGTCACCGAATGTTTTACAGGTAGTATTCTCATAGAAGAATATCCACCTTTTCTCTTTTTTCTTACTCTCCTGTATTTGAACTGTCACTTTTTGTTCCAAACTGCGCATGCGTGCTGTTTTACCGACGCATCCTCCCACGTAAATACGAAATGGGAAAAATCAATATTTTTGACAATTAATTAAAGAAGCACAACGAATGTTTTTGTAAAGTGTTATTTTACTAATAAAATAATAAAAATGATGCAGGAATACGACGATGATTACTTTTTCGAAGAGGATAAAATGTACGTGAGTTGTTTGACTTTTATAATACAAATGTTATCGACAATTTTGCTTATCAGTCAGCGTAATATCCTTCCTTTTTGTGTTGCAGAAATGTCTATTGTTTGTGTAATATTCGAGGAATAATTTAGACGTATTTATTGTGTTTTTTATCGTTTTGTTAGTGAAAGAATGTGGCAAAATAATCATATTTATCCATTTGAACCGAAAATTTATCCGCAACTTTCATCAATACTACTTCATACCATGTATGAGGACAAAATGTAAATATACAATTTATTAAATAATAACGTAAATTTAGATTTAGTGCAGTATTTAATGTCGCAATTAGGTATAGAGAATGTTTAAGTTTTAGTCCTTAGTTAATGTACGCAGTAAAAGTCCTATATAGAGTTATTTTTTACCTATGAAACATGCAATGTATCAAAAGATAAAAGTGTTTACAAAATTGTGTATCTCTGTGCAAAAAGAAAAAATACGTCATACTTTATTAGACCGAAAAAAAATAAAAACCATTCCGTTTATCGTATTTTTGTGTATTTAGCCGCGCTGGCAGGAAACGAAAAAACAATTTATTATTATCTATGGATTTGGATGAGAGGTAAGAACAAAAAAATAAAGTAAAAAATAATCTGTTTGAATTTTTATTTTATTTTGTGTTAAGTTTTTAATATAAATTGATTGATATACTTTATCAGTGCTTCTATCGTTTTGGATTCACCAAACCCTGAAAATGAATTGAACAATATAGAGAGGTGAGTATTTTTCACATAAATTTTTCTTACAAAATAATTAACGATGCTGCTATTTTTTGTGTTCAATAGTGTTATGCCACAAAATGATGTCATACAGTGAAAGTGTGTTACACTTTCAGAGATAAGAGTGTAAAATATAGAGTCCTTTTTAGCGTCGTAACTTAATTTTACGCATATAAAGTGCGGCTCTTTTTTTTAACTATAAAAAGTTGCAAAATTACTCTAACTATAAAGATAACAAAAAGGTTCAAACTCTAATTTTATTCAAGTTTTGTTTAAATTTCACTTTTACTATGATATTTTGTTTGTTAGATTCATAGATTAGTAATAATAACTGTTACACGATTTCAGTTCCAAAGATGACAATCAGGGTTCGACGGATTGCATCTTCAACGATTTACGACAGGAGAGATATTTACTACAATATCAAGAGTTGATGCAAGTTCTTATTACAATGCAGCTAGAAATGCTTAGGATAATTAATTTTAAGCTAGTCTCATATAAACGCTTATTGTAGTAGAGATCAAAGCTGATCCGCTAGAACTGTTAAAATTGAAAACAATTACGCTAGATTAATTGCTAATATAGAACAGATAAAGCTAGATGTCGACGAATAAAAATTATTATAAAAAACATCTTTTATTCATCGTCTCCCCGTCCTTATTCCACTCACGTAGGGTCAGCTCGCCAGGTTTTTTCCTTCATATCGATCTATTTTCCGTCATCTGTCATCACTCCCTTCTTGATCATGTCACCTTTCTCGCAATCCATACATCTCTTTCTACCTCTACCGGTTTACCTCAACACTCATAACTACACTTTTCAAAATCTTTTATTACATGAATTAATTTTAATATCCACCATTCTGTTTAAATAGTACATATGTGTGTTAAAACCCTTTTTGTGCTAGTTTTATTTTAGCTCTTGTATTTACTTATCTGTAAATAGTCCTAGTGTAATTTATATATGTCTCTTAGTAACCGTCGTGCGTATATTTTTATTTTTAAATTAACTAGAAAATTATTAATTCAATGACCATAAGATCAAATCAGGTAAATCATTTATATGTAAATTCTTCTCTAATTTCCTAAGTATTAAATGTTGTAGGGGCATGACGGTGACGTCAGGCAGTGTTGTACTCAGCAAGGATGAGAAGAATCTAATCGGGATCAGTATCGGCGGCGGGGCGCCACTGTGCCCCTGCTTGTATATAGTTCAGGTAATTTTTTTTAATGTTCTAATATTGGCATAGGAGAAACATAAGTCTTCCTACCTTTCCCGCAATTTTTGATAAAGAAAGAAGATGCCGGGGTAAGTATTTCCTTCCAATAATAACATGGGAACGTTTTAAAGAGGCATTTACTACATTATCGGGTACCATCTTTCGACCACATCACAAAACATCACGGTATCATGGTCAAACGCTTATTTATTAAAAAAATATATTAAAAAAGTATTGGGATTCTATCGAGCACTTAACACTAAATTGGCTACATTATAGGTATAGAAATATCCGTTTTATATTAGGTTAATAAAATACAATATAACTACTCTACTTCCTAATTGTTCCATTCCAGATCTTCGACAACACGCCGGCTTCAAAAGATGGAACTCTACAAAGCGGAGACGAATTAGTGGGTGTTAATGGACAGAGTGTGAAGGGAAAGACTAAAGTAGAAGTCGCGAAAATGATACAAAATGCTAAGGTACAGTGAGATATAACCTATGTAGGGTAGGCGCTAATTGTTACGAAAAACAAAAGTTAACATTTGGTAATAGAGATTGGGTTATTTTGTTTTGTTTTCTAGAATTTTAATAATTTTGTGCTGTTCGGGAAAAGCGTACTAACAAACATCCATCTAGACTTTCACATTTTTATTATTAGTAAGTAAGATATAATTTCAGGACGAGGTAACGATTAACTATAACAAACTTCACGCGGATCCAAAGCAGGGTAAATCATTGGATATTATAATGAAGAAGATGAAACACAGACTGGTGGAGAATATGTCCGCGGGTACTGCTGACGCGTTAGGCTTCTCCCGAGCTATACTCTGCAACGATACGCTCGTCGCTAAACTCAATGAAATGAGGGACACTGAAAATACATATAAGAGATTAGTAGAGAACGCTAAAAGGTAAAAAACATTTAAATATTTGTTTTTTTTCCAGAAATCAAGAAATAGTATTGAATAATAATAGTATTGAAATCAAACGAACAGTCTAACACAAAATAACAAAAATAATAGTTTCATCGATAGTGTTACCATAACTAAATGTTGTTGAATGCATTTTACAGATTTTTTAGTTACATCTACAAGTACATATGTTCCAAATCCCCTAAATTTACCTGTCAAAATAAAAACAAAAAATCGATTTGAAAATTTAACCTGCATTTTTTCGCCAGGCGTTTAGATATAAAAAATTCCATACCAAAAATGACACTTTTCAGAATGTTAAAATCTTACTTCGATTTATTACAAACATACAAAGCATTAGGCGACGTGTTCGCTGCTATCGGTGTGAGGGAGCCTCAGGCGCGCGCTTCTGAAGCCTTCACTAAGTTCGGTCAGTACCACCGGGCGCTGGAGAGAGATGGCATTAAAATGTTAAAAACGTTGAAACCGGTAAGTTATTAAATTGTTTATACTTTCGTGAGACATTTTTAAAAACGGCTCAACTCAAGATGGACCCCCGAAGGATCCTAAAATAGTCGGTTCTCTCAATGATAGACTAAACGTGAGTTGAGCAGTTTTCAATTCGTTTTTTGGTAAGTTAATGTTAAGCTTGTATGAAAAATCTGTATTAGTTCATAGATAAAATCATTAAGAATTCGTTAACCACTTTGAGAAAATATAATTGTTGTTGATCGAAGCCTAACCATATCTAAAGATTCATAAATTATGAAATCTTTAAAAAATGTGTTTCGAGTAATTTGCAATGTTTTAATACAGGAAGTTTTATTATAAGATTTACTACTTTTTGTATGCAAGTTGTTTTGTTGTAGAAAATAATTTTTCCCATAAAACCCCCATAAGAATCGATGCTAACCCGTTTATAGGATAGTATCCTATATATATTGTATGTTTACTATCCTAGCGTCAATTTAATACAATTTTATTCAGATTCTATCAGACATGGGCACATACCTTAATAAAGCGATACCCGATACAAAGTTAACTATCAGGAAATACGCGGACACGAAGTTTGAATACCTCTCCTACTGTCTCAAAGTGAAGGAAATGGATGACGAGGAATATGGATATAATGCACTACAAGAACCATTGTATAGAGTCGAAACTGGCAATTATGAATACAGGTTAATTAAAGTAAAGATTTATTTTTGTGATTTAGTAATAAAATCGATGTTTGGACCTCCAGAAAAAAAAATAGCAATAATAAACTGTTTAAATACTACTTTGCTATTTATTATAGTTAGGCGCTTAAAAATAAAACATGAGATTTTAAGTATTTATATAATATAATAATTTTATTTTATTTTATTTTTTAATATATAATAATTATTGTTTTTCTTTAGATTGATTTTAAGATGTCGACAAGAAGCAAGAACTAGGTTCGCACGTCTCAGATCAGATGTTATGGTAAAATTGGAACTCTTAGACAATAAGAAGACTCAAGATGTCGCATATCAACTCAAAAGATTTATACAGGGATTGGCGGTATACCATAAGTAAGTTCTTGTAATTATTTCAACTATTTGAGAAGGTTTATAATTCAAAAAACTCAATAAGACTGGTTTATTTCCTACTGTTTGTACTATTTCGTTTCTATAGCTAACAATAAAATTAGATTTTCTCGTTCTTGACTCCAGTACATTAAAGTTCGAGTAAATTAATCTATTTTTAATAATGGCAACTCCCTTTCCCACCAGTCAGACGGTGGAGCATCTGAAAGAGAACTCTACATTGTTCCCAGTGGAAGTGGACTTATCACAGAATGCTTTTCAGTATAAATCTACGGCACAGATATTGCAGGTAATTAAAAAAAACTATTTAAAAAATAGAAAAACAGAGTTACAAAGGTTTAAAATACGTTAGTAGTAATTCGACCTGCGAAAAAAACAAAAAATATATAATCTGTTGAATCAAAGAAAAAGTATAAGAATAATCTATACTAATATTATAAATAGGAAGGATTTGTATTTTTGCATGTATTGAAATAATTCAAAAACTCCAGGCCCATTTAAAAAATTCTTGCATCTTTAAAAAGTTAGGTTATCAATGAGTTACATAAGCTATATTAATTCTATTTTATTAATTCCACGCGGACAAAGTCGCGAACAATAGCTAGTAATATAGTTAATAAAATAATACAATCGATCTGTTATTACAGCCTTATATTTTTTTATTATTATAATAGGTTTGTTATTTCATTTAAATTCGAATTAAAATTTCTAGGACAATCAAGATGATGAAGATTTAGAATACGGTAAAGAAATTCAGGAATATCACGACGCGTCAGATGAAGAAAAGGAGGGAAAAGTAAACAACCGGCGACAGACCAGAGACAACGACGCCGATACGTCAGAACAGCTGTTACCCGAACTGACAGCTAACGCGTTTGACAGCGACGTCAAAAACGAAACTGACAACCTGTCACTTTTGACAGAACTAGGTTTAGTAGACACGCAGTCGGAGGAGTTCGGTGACTTTCAAAACGGCTTGAGTGATTTTATCGAAAAAAGTGATAATACCGATGTTTTTGACAAGTTATTAAATGATTTGGACATCGGAAAATAATTTCGACTTTTATGTGAATTGTGTTATTCATCCCAATTGTTATAGATTTTTTAGTTAATTATATGATAGCTATTTATATTCTAAAATAAACTCTCTATTTTATAACTTGATATAGAGGAAAATAAAACTGTTTTATTTAATATTTCCTTTTATTTAAATCTCCTTTTGTTGTCTTCAGTCGATTTGTACAATCTAATATTTGTTTTTGATAAAGTTTTAAAAATAAACAATTCTTCAAACAGTCTAATCAAACGGCGTCGCTTACAATAAGATAGCCGTCAAAACTAATGGAATCTATAATTTAATGCCTAGTTCTAGTATCGAGTAATTTAGTGACTATAATTTGCTCAATTCATATTTTCACACTTTTACACACTTTTAGTTCACACACTTTTAGTTCCTAAATTACTTGGTATTCAACTAAATTCCTAGCCTGGATCCTAAACATAGCGTGGCGTTTTCAATATAGAATTGATTTATAACTTTAGAGTTTTTTTTACACAAGATAATACAATACTATACTAGTAATACATATACTAGCTTTCGCCCGCGACTCCGTCCGCGTGGAAGTAAAAAAAACAAAAGTGAGTAGCCTATGTGTTCTGCCAGACTATCCTCTACATCTATGCCATATTTCATCGGGATCCATTCAGCTTTTTAAGCTACAAACTCTAACAAACATCCATCCATCTAAACTTCCACATTTATAATATTAGTAAGATGTATTGAATTGACGAATTAGAACTATTTTACTATATTAATGCGGTAGTCCGTATTGTTTATGAGGCACAGGTGGAGGATATTTGATAGGCGGTATTGGAGTTATATGTGGTACTGGTTTCTTATGTTCAAAATAGTATTTCAATCTATCAACTTGGTAAGGATCGATAATCACAAGTTCAGGATGTGGTTTCTTCGCAAGTTTCTTTGTAAGCAGTTGTAAGAAATCTAAATGTTCCAGTTTTTTGGGATCGATGTCCGATGCGAGCTTGTGTATCGTGGTTGCAGCTTTTTCTGTCAATGTCTTTAGGTGTGTTGCCACTTTATCTGATATATGCTGGAGTGTTGCGTTTGATGCAACTATGAAGAGCAGTGTTACCTGTAAATAAATAAATGATTACTTTTAATTTTTTTTAATTAGGTTAAATAAATTCATAAACTAAAATAATGATGAATAAAATGCTATCGACCACTATAAATCTGTGTCAAAAGAGTCAAAGTTGAATCCAAAGAAAAATTCTTAATTAAATATCGAAAAATGTTTGAAATGCACCCAACATCAGATGTCTTTGCGTTAAATTTACAACTAATTTTATTTTACTCACAAATATAGTAATATTCATGATGGACCGCGAGGTGTTCCCGGTGAGACTGAAGACTGACGCTGCGCCTCACCAATCCTTCATATAGACTAGGCGCGTCATGCAAATTAACTAATAACAGGCTTATTCTGATTCTAAATAACGATAGAGCTCATATAACTTTATGTTATTGAATAACTTAACAATTACGATTCATTATTTTCTGTCCTTATCCCACTCTACACTAGACTTGGTCCTCCAAAGCTTTCTATTTATTTGTCCTATTCTTAAATATTAAGACTTACCCTTTACAGCTTGCCGCCCAGGTAGGTCTTATGACCCTAGAACTAGAAAAACCAGGTCAATAGCCAATAATAATAGTTGCCCAATTCGACCGCTTATGTACATTAATTAACGTTGAGTGACTTAACTGATTCGTAGTTAGTTCGTAATTCAATCGTTGTCTAGAATAACCCTTCAAGGGAAAGTCGTATTTATCAAAATTCTACCCGCAAGGCTAGCGGTGTCTGATGAATCACAATTATTATCAACACGAAATTTCGCACAACGTTTACGCAGGGATATGCAATCCCTAATAACAAAGAAATAACGACTTTATTCCTTAAAGTTATGACCTAAATTCTTTAGACAAATAATGTTCATAAATTGCATATTTTTCCTTCCAAAATGTAAAGCTTAAAGCAAAATCTACGTTGATCCTACTAAATAAGGGTTATAATCGTTTGAAAAATAATCTTACGCGGATGCACAAGTTACGGGTAATTACATAATAATTATTCAAGGATTACTATCATGTTCCGCCGGATTTGCTTGCTTTCAATTTAATTACTTCTGTGTAGTTATATTAGTTAGTGATATTAGTCTAGACAATTTGTGAGCATTTAAAATTATTAATAACCAATACAAACGGACGAAAGTTTATTAAACGAAATCGTTTGATTGAATCAATCACTGTCAACATATTGTCGCTAGTACGCTGAGTGAATAATTATTATTGTTAAATAATAGTACCTCGCATCAAAATACGCTACGTGAATTGTAAAATTGTAAATAGGTTGACAGTTTCAAAAGATTGTTGCTATATTCGAATATATCAATTAGATGAATATTTGAGGTTATTTTAACCCTTAAATGCGTAATGTTGTATAAAAACAACATTTAAAAAATATTAATTTGGATGTTTTAAATGATTTTCCTTCATTATAATACCAATCTTGCATTAAATATGTTTTTGTAAGGTTTGGAAAATTACGCATTTAATCCTTAAATGCGTAATTTGCATATTGCATATTGCATATTGTTGCCAAAACAACAAACAAAAGTATAGTTTTTATTGAAACCAAGATTTTTTTTTAATTTTTTTTTCCTTTAATCTGTGACTCAAAACCTATACTGAAATATTTATTTCACAGTAAATAAAAAATCATGCATTTAAGGGTTAAGTTTAGTGATGTTTTTATTCAATTGTGGCAAAAATTGCTTATTTTTGTGAGATCTGTCATATTTAACAAATTTTTGTGCTATTTTGCTTCATAAATCTGTCGTTGACACTAATTATATTAAAACACTAGCTGTCGCCCGCGACTTCGTGCGCGGAGGAAACAAAAATTTAGTAGTAAGTGTTCTTACAGAGTATGTCTATCTGTAACAAACATTAATATCCAATGAGCCGTTTTTGGAGATACCATCTATCCATCTAAACTTACATATCTTTATATAAATGGGAAAGTTTGGATGGATGTTTGTTAGAGTTTGTAGCCTAAACGGCTGAACTGATCTCGATGAAATTTGACATAGATGTAGAGAATAGTCTGGAAGAACACATAGGCTACTTACTTTCGTTTTTTAATTCCACGCGGACGGAGTCGCGGCGAAAATTAGTTTATAATGTTAAGATTAAGTTTGATAAGGTATGAATAAAACAAACATTTTCCTAAAATAAAATATATTAAACCAATATGCACAAGTTAGTACAGCTTAATTATAACCTCCCTAAAACGCAATAACATACATATTTTTTTATTATAGCAACACTGCGAGTTTTAATGTAACTTTAAAAGATCCTGGCAACATTTCGTTCGAAGACCACAGACTTTTATTCTCAGTGTTACAGAAAAAATCTAAGAGACAATTTTTTTTAAATATTTATCGTAATATATAAAAAAAAAAGTTTATATTTTACATACTACCTTGTGATTAAAATGACCCATCAAAGTACAAGGGAATTGCAACTCTAAGACATTAAAATAGAGTACACTTTAGCCATTAACTGATCAAAATTCTCACAAACCATAAGTCCACTGCCGAAAAACTCAAAAATATAGACATCTCTTTCCTTCTATATGAAAGAAAGAGACAGCAATATTTACGAGTATTTCGGCAGTCGTTTTATATTGAATTCTTTTTGCATCGAATATGCACATATGTACAATCACAAAGAAAATATGTTAAAAAAACTATTTCAGGTCTCGTAATACATACCTTCAGTTCTTAATAACAGTCTAACTGTCCATTTAAAACTTTGTCAAAACATTAACTGTGTACCAGTTTTACCTACTCAGGCAATTTCAATTGTAGTGTTCCATTAAAACTGTCAGTTAAGCCAGCTAAACGTATTAAAAGTCGAAGTTTTCAGTTAAAAATTGCTAGTGTTGGCTAATTTCAACTGAACAGTTCAACTGATAGTTGAAACCTACGCGTAGTTTTAACTGATCGGTAAGACTGAGACAATAAGATTCTAAACTTTTCCTTAGAAATCGTACTTTAATAAGTACATCTTATAAAGTTTAGTCGTCATTTTTTACGCATTTTACGATTACTGAAACGACATATTTAATGTCACATCATAATAAGGCCACGCTTAAACATTGTATTAACATTTTGACAACTGTCAGATTGTAAAATGTTATGTAGAGAAGTTTTTAAATTCGTTTAATGTTTTTTATTATTTTCTTCATGATTGTACTTATATGTAATATTTAACCCTTAAATGCATCTTGTTGCCAAATGTATACATACCAGGTTTTAAGTTATTTTATTGAAGTCGTGTGGTATGTGTTTCCGAACGCACTACGACCATAGATAATAAACATATTGAGTGTTTTTTCATATTTTTTCAAAATAAATACCATATATTTTTTACCTAAATACTTTCCAGGGCGCAATAAAAAAACCATGCATTTAAGGGTTAAGCTAGTCAAGTAATTAAGGTTACATAATTACGATTAACCAACTTTCAATATTTTTTTCAATATTTATCCTAAATATAAAAGCATAAGGCAAAAAATTCATTTAAATTTATTTGTGGTTTATTATAATTATGCATTTTTACGTTTTATAACCTCAATCGTTATTAGCAACATTTTATAAATAAAAAGTATAGTTTAACCTTTTTGATAATGTCCAGTGTGACACAACTAATTAAAAAAATATATTTTTAGCATTCCTGTACTTATTTCATATCCAAAGATATGACTTTATTAAAAAAAAATGTTTGCTACAAAAAACTCCGCCAAATTAAGAGTTAATATATAAAAATTTGTAAACCGAAAAAAAATAGCAAAGAATATTAACAAAGATTTTTAAGGCGCAATTTTTGTGGTGATTTTGTTCGAATTAAAAAAGGTTTTGCATTTTTCTAAATTTTTACCATATTTTTTTTATAATAGCAATACTGCTCAAAATGTTAAAAAAATCTTTACATATTTGATACACAAAAAATAATATTGAGTAACATTTAC
>LD689021.1:1057173-1071072 GCA_003118335.3 Papilio memnon
ACTGCATCATGGCCGCCGCCGCCGCCGCCGACATGCCGCCGCCGCCCGCCGCGCCGCTCAGCCCTGCAACGTTTATGAAAAATAATCAACTCAAAAAAGGAATAAAAACGATTTTGACATTTCAATTTTATATTTTAACTTTGTCATTGATTTTTAATTGTTCTTCATATTAAATTATTATATTTTTTATTGGTTTTATAAACTAACACCATCCTTAGTTTTTTTCGTGCGACTAAAACGCGACCGGAGTTAGCTTGAGACACGTGACGTCAATTAGATGCCACGGCCCGGTTGGGCGAAGAACACCGCGGGGTTTAGTGGGTAGTCCGGCCGAAATTATAAGGCCGGGAGCCCCACACGAAACTGTCCTTGCTGCCCCCGCAGCTTGGACGGTGAAGTGCATAAATCCATTCCCCGCGAAAACAAAAAAAAAAACGTGACGTCAATCGTCACATTTCATTCAATTCATTCATCACATTCACTTCGATGTAAAAAACAACAAAGTATCTCATTGGTTGTCAGAGTTATCAAAAGTCAAAAACCGATTCATTTTCATTATTAAAGGGTACAAATAAGTGGTAATTAATTATTCTCTTCATTTATTTTTAATTTTAAGTTAGTTTTGATATCGAGTTTACAGTAAAATACTTCAGGAATGAATTTCTATATAAACTAACGTAAATGAACTGTGTATTGACAACCCAGCGACGTCATATTGGATACGCCACTTGCTTCGACCAATAGCGTTGCGTTTTAGAACTTAGCGAGGGAATTGGAAAAAATACACTTTTTAATCATTAAATTTCGCCACTAAATCACATTATATTAAAACAAAATCTTTATAGGAATGTTTTTATAGTAATAAAATATACTTAAAAAAAGTTTGGTACAATTTGGCATCATATGCATATTGCCTATTGCCAGTAACTTTAATCTTTCAAAATTTATCAATAATTTCGCCCCATTAAGTATATAATACTAAAATAGAAGTATAGATACCTCTGAGCAGCTGATGCTGCAGCGCCTGCATGGCAGCTGCGCTGTGCTGCTCGAAGGCCATCTGCGCAGCCGCAGCTGCTGCCAGCTGCTGCACAATACAACAGAATATATATATAGTGTCACAAAACAACGAAATATTATAAAATAGTGTCAAAAGGTAGCCAGGTCAGCTTATGCTGGACTAAGTCATTCCTGCGCTGGTTTCCAACTGGCTCCTTCGCACTCCAGTAAAGTAATATTTTAACCCTTACAAGACCATAAGATGGCCGAGACTCAATATTGATTTTTTTACATTTGATTTTGGCGCAATAAAGTTTGACAAGTTTTGTTTTTCTAATCGTTCAGAAACACATTTTCTTTGGACATGCGTTTTATTTTGACATTCATTAAAATAAATATCGATCATACTTCATACTAATATTATAAATAAGAAAGTTTAGATGGATGGATGGATGGATGGATGGATGGATGGATGTTTGTTAGAGTTTGTAGCCTAAACGGCTGAACGGATTTCGATGAAATTTGGTATAGATGTAGAGGATAGTCTGGAAGAACACATAGACTACTCACTTTTGTTTTTTTTTATTCCACGCGGACGGAGTCGCGGGCGAAAGCTAGTTCAATAATAATTGAATAATCGATAATTGTAGAGGGGAAAAATATTTCCTTTATGCGTGAAAGGGTAACCGAGCCTTTAAACTACAAACAAAAATACACTGTAACCCTTAAATGCATCTTGTTGCCTAATATATACATACCACGTGTTACGTTATTTTATTGAAGTCGTGTGGTATGTGTTTCCGAACGCACTTTCACGACCATAGATCATAAATATATTGAGTGTTTTTTCATATTTTTTCATAATAAATACCTATTTTTTATATCAGATTTTTTCATTGTTTTTTTTATTAAACAATGTACTATCAGGGAATCTGACAGTGATGCATTACATTTAAAGACACTTTATTCTCATAAAAACTCTAATTGTGTATATTGTGTAAATGAAAACATAAAGTTCCGTTAGATATTTACCTGATGCTGTTTACTAGAACTGCTTCCTTGACTGGCCGTGCTTGAAGATGATCCTTGAACATACAAAAGGTCTTTTTAAACTATTTCATTAATTAGAGATTAATTAATTAGATTTAAATTAATTACAGATTAATTAATTAGAGATTAATTAATTAATTAGAGATTAATTAACTAATTAGAGATTAATTAATTAATTAGAGATTAATTAATTAAATATTCAACACTTGTTGGGACGTGAAATAGAAAGTTGGCATTATTATGCGGCTATACAATTATGCCAGGTCGTTTTCTAAGACTAGCATTATGGGATTAGCATTTTTAAAGATTAAAAACCTATCACTAGTTTTAAGTAATGTACACAATATTTTTGAACAATATGCGGAACCCGTACAGGAACATATTATCTATACTGTTAGGAAATAGGAAACGGAAGGAAAAGTGGGGGGTAGTTTTATATAAAACACTTGCAAGCAGTGGCGCAGCTCATTCTGGCAGTCGTCAGTCGTACTCAGTCGCTAAGGAGCTCAGTCGCTCAGTACATGTCTAGTCGTCACCACGTAACGTTCGATATCTTTACTTTGTAACAAGTATTGTTAATATGGCCGATCATCTATATTCTTTTAAATCATTTGGAATCGAAATATCTAAAAATTCTAATATAATGAAGCACACTTCTTTATTGTGTATGATCTCTCTCACAGGATATTTTTGAATAGTTTGTTATTTAATAAGAAACTACACTTATCACACGCTTTAAGTTATATATTTTCACGCTATTAATTTTAGGAGGTGAATAAATTGAAAAATCCGCGATCAATGGACAAAAGCTACAAGCCAATAGCAGCAAAGAATCAAGACTGCATAATTCATCAGCTCACTATACGTCTCCATTGAGGGACCCTACCCTAACTTAAGGATGACTAGACTATAGTCAACCGCGCTGGTCAAGTGCGGGTTGGTTGACTTCACACATATCTTTGAATTTATTCCCCGATATGTGCAGGCATCAATGTTTTCCTTCACCGTAAGAACGTCGGGTAAATTATGTACATATGAAATTGGAAAAATCGAAAAATCACATTGGTATGGCGGGATTCGAACTCAAGATCTGTAGATTACAAGTCAAGTGCTTAAACCACTGAGCCATCGACGCTCTTGCATAGTTACTGTTAAAAATATGTAAAATATATCAAATGCAAATAATGAATAATAATCAATAACTATTATACAAAACTACCAAAGCTACCAACAATAGTAGAAAATGGTAGAAATTCAAATATGTGACGCCTGTGGCAAGAACGCTTCCGGGCGACACTGACTCAAGGACTCACCAGCGACCGGCAACAAAAAACAAGTAAAGCAAAGTTTTCGAGTATGTATTTGTTCCCCCTTATACCAAATTAAGTCCAAATCAACATTATCAATAACAGTTACTTTCAGCCAATGGCAAAGAATAACAGAGAATGTCATTTGAGCATTTGACATTTGCCATTGAGTTTTACTTTTTTTAAAATATAATGCGGAACCGCACTGGTACATGTTGTTATAAAGTAATAAATAGTGATACGAGCCGCGTTACCTTTACCTTTCTTGGCGGGCACGTCAGCGTCCCGCGCGCGCTCCGCGTGGTGCCGCGGCAACGCCTCCGAGCTGCCGGAGCGGCTGCTGCAAGGTTAACAATTACATTTCAATCAATATTGTTAGTACTGCGCTGTAGGATTGACGCAACACTAGACAACAAATTCTGTAACATAGGCTATATTTATTATTATTTAGTAATTTCACGCGGACGAAGTCACGAGAAACATTATAGATAAATATATTTAATCGTTATTAGTTTTTGAGTTATTTCAATGAATACAAAAATACAAATCTTTCCCCTTTATAATATTAGTATAGATAAATATGAAGACAAAAATGTCTGTCTGTCTATCTGTCTGTTGGTTGGTTTGTTTGTTTGTCTGTCAGTGTGTACCTGCTGGACGCCTGCGCGGTCTTGGCGGCGGGCTGCGCGGGCGCGGCGGCGGGCGCGGGCGTGCGGGAGGACGACCGCGACACTGACATCTGTCACAATCAAACACATCTATACATATAATAAGATTGTAGTGTCTGTAATATTAAAAGAAACATTCCAGATTTCGGGAAGATCATATATTTGCGTTGCTGATAACGAAAATCGCATTAATTTTTTTTATCTGTCTGTCTGTCTGTCTGTTCGCAAGCCGGGTAATCTCCGAAACGGCTTGGCCGATTTCAACCGGACTTTCACTGATATCCGCGTACAGCCTAATGAGTATGGTGCCGGAGGCCCTATTTTAGTCCCTTTCCCTTTCCATCCTATTCTTAAGAGGAAAAGATGGGAAGGAAAAGTGGATTTGACGGTGGAAACGCATAGAAAGGGGAAATATCCTATTTATGCGAGTCTTCTCTTCCGTCGACTAAGGGTAGGCAACGCATCTGCAATTGCGGATGTCTGGGGAGTCGCTTCGCCATTTCGGCGGAGTCAGGTGGCCGTTTGCTACCTTATAAATTAAACAGAAAAAAACCCTGCAGTGTGACTGTACCTGCTGCGTGCGGTGTGTGTTGTGTGACGTGTGCGACGTGTGCGAGTTGTGCGCGTGCGCGTGCGTGCTGTGCGCGTGCGCGTGCGCGGGGGCGGGCGCGTGCGCGGGCGGCGGCGCGGGCGGCGGGGAGGGCGCGGGCGCGGCCAGGCGCCGCTCTATCTCCTGCTCCTGCTGCAGCGCGCGCACGAACGCAGTCTTCAGACGCGCAGTGTGCTCCGCCTGTAAATACATTTGTTCCTTTGTGTTCATTTTAATATTGCACGCAACTTCGTTCGTGCGGTATTTAAAAAATTTCCTATGTTACTCAGTGATAACGTAACTTTTTAATGGTACAAGAATTTTTAAAATCGGTCCAGTATTTTATGAGTTATATCATACGTACAAAATCCAAAAATACAAATCTTTCCTCTTTATAATATTAGTATAGACAACCCAAAGACATTTAAGAAATATATAGACTAGACATGTCTAGTTCCCATGGGGAACAATATTTTTTCACCGGTAATATCTTTGTACGGTAATATCTTAATATCAAATGTGACATGCCGAGACATCAGTGTTTAAATGGTTACTATGTTTGTGCAGTGAGGTGCGGTGTGAGGTGCAGTGAGGTGCGGTGTGAAGAGTAGCGCGAGGCAGTGTGAGGTGCGGTGAGGTGCAGTGAGGTGCGGTATGAAGTGTGGTGTGAGGTGCGGTGTGAGATGCAGTGTGAGGTGCGGTGTGAGGTGCGGTGAGGCGCGGTGTGAGGTGCGGTGTGAGGTGCGGTGTGAGGTGCGGTGTGAGGCGCGGTGAGGTGCGACCTTGAGCGCGCGCTTGACGTTCCCGGAGACGCAGAGCTCGCAGAGGCGGCGGGCGGCGGGCGCGCAGCTGAAGGTGGGGTCCTGGCGGCGCGCGGCGGGCGCGGGCGCGCGCTCCCAGCGCCACACCGCAGTGAAATCGCAGCCGCACTGCGCGCACACCGCCGGCACGCTGGACCGCGGCATGCTGCGCACATACACAATACTTTAATACATACTAGCTATCACCAGCGGCTCAATACACTTTTTTTTCGTTTTTGGTAAAAATATTAGTTTTTTTTTTATCATACTAATATTATAAATGCGAAAGTTTCGATGGATGGATGTTTCTTAGAGTTTGTAGCCTAAACGACTGAACGGATTTCGATGAAATTTGGTATAGGCGTAGAGGATTATCTGGAAGAACACAGACCACTCACTTTTGTTTTTTTAATTTCACGCCGTGCCGATGAAAAAAAAAAATCTGTTCACTATGTCTAGTCTATATATTTCTTAGAGGTCTGTGATGCTTCCATATGATAATAAAAAATATAATGGGCCTTATAAACCAGGCTACATTACTGACCGCTCTTCATTAGTGAGGTAGTCGACGACGTGCTCGAGGCCGACGAGGTAGACGAAGTCGGTGTTGCTAGGCGACGGGATGAAGTTCATCTCCGGCGGCGGAGGCTTGGGCGGCGGGATCTGTACATATTAATTAAAACAAAAGTAATAAAAAGCCTTAAATTAATGGGAATTAGGATAAAAATGAGTAAAATAACCTGTAAGAGCGTCTTCTCGAGCTGTTTGCGTAGCGCCAGCTTGGCGGCGGCTTGGCGCTGCGCCGGCGTCTGAGTGTCATCAGAACTGCGCGAACTCGCCTAAAAAACATTTATAACATTCATCTAACAAAAACTTCATTATTTAACACGAAAAAATTAAGTAACAAATCAATTTTTAAAACTAGCTGTTGTCCGCGACTTTCGCAAAGTATTAAAATAAATTACAAAAAAACTATTTATACCTCAGGAACCTGAAAGATATCGTGGATGTAAAGTATTCCATGTGTTATATATTCTGGATATCTATATACATACTAAATTCCAATAAAACATGCAGAATTATCGAGTAAACATGAAAAAACCAAATTAATGTATGCCACGGGAACTGTAACTATGTCGGGGATCAAAAGTAGCCTGTGTTCTTCCAGACTTCATCTATGCCAAATTTCATCTAGATCCGTTTAGCAGTTTAGGCTACAAACATCCATCCATCCAAACTTTCACATTTATATTAGTAAGAATTATATAGTAACATTCTTAACCATTTATCTCTGCCATAACTCCCATACAAAAACACATTATTTCATTTTCAAAGATTAAGGTAAATAACAATATATTTTTGTATGGATGTTAAGGCTATATGTATAGAAAATGACATCACTTCTCCATACTCACTGCATCACTCGTGCTACTGGTAACTGATGAATTATCCTGAGCCGGCTTGTAATCAAATATACCACTATTATTTAAATGATAACTTTACATGAATTTAGACCTTATTCTGTACGACATTAAGTATATTGTTTATTACCTTTGGTGGTGCATGTTGCGTGGCGGGCGGCGGCGCGGGGGTTATCGTCACCGACGGCGTGATACTAGCGCCGCCACTCGCTGAATTCTGTAATTATTATCTATATGTATATGTCGCAGAGCGGCGATTACAGCGACAATTTCGTAGTGTGTTTTGGAACGTCAAGTCGATTTGACTTGGGTGTATTCGTAAGTTGAGTTTGGCAACACTGTGAGATATCAGGGTGACCAATTGTCAAAGCTAATGTCAATGTCAATATTAATGTGTCAAAGTCAGTGCTGAGACTGGGAGTTTACTTTTATGTGGGGAGATTGACTTGGCCGGACGTGTTGTGAAACTCTTTCCGACTTCACCGCAAACGCAATCTTGTTGCATCTTGCCCATCCGGCCAGATTTAGTAATTATTGTAAGTCGCAACTATGTAATTAAACCAAGTGAACGCCCAACGTGTTTGATTTCGGACATCCAAGCCACCAGAGACGAACAAAGAGTATACTTCTGGCATACACTCACACCCTCGCCCCGCTCGCTTCGTCATATATATGTTTATATTAATACGAACTGTTCCCTTGCGGCTTCATCCGCATAAAAAAATTATTTTATTATTCTCAATTGCAAATGTCAACATTCAAATGCACAAATGACAAGGCCTTTGACAATGGACAACAATAGGCACACGTAAACGTCTTGGTGGCCAGTATGCAACCTCTGGCTGTATTCGTACTGCTTGTCAGCCAAAAAGGTTGTATTTTGCACTGAACACAACAAAATGAAGTTTTTATATGTGGATGACGCAATGAGAACGACAAATTGTCTGTCTGTCTCGTTGTGAAGTGTGTATGGTGTGTGGTGTGTGTACCTGGGTGCGGTAGACGCCGGGGGTGAGCGTGGCGCCGCCGGGCAGGCTGGACGCACGCCGACTGCTCGACGACAGGTTGCTGCCCGCTGCCGTGCTCGTGCTCGACCGCTGGAGATATACACAATATATAGAACATTGATCATCATCACGACTAACTATGCCTCCCCAGTGAGGCTTACCCTAGCCATAACTAGGCTTTTTTTTATTCAACCACGTTGGCCAATTGCAGGTTTGTTGACTTCACTCATATGTTTGAATTTATTTGCTGATATTTGCAAGCATCACGATGTTTTCCCCCATTTTGCTGGGGCCCTATAACGTTTCCTCCAGGTTTCAAACGCGCCCAAGGGGGCGTTATCGCCAACTTTGAGAAACACTGGTCTAGAGCATTGCTTTTGTTAGAGAAGTCAGATTATTGATATTGAAATGTCCAAGTAAGATGGGTGGCCTGAACTCGCTCGATATTCATTGTTAATTTGTGAAGTAATTAATGTAGATTCCAATTAAACAATATGAAGTTGTGTTCGCACTTTATTCCGATGACTACTATTTAAAGACATTTAAGAAATATATAGACGAGATATAGTGAACATCATTTTTTCACCGGTAACTTCTTTGAAAGGAACTATATCAGTTATCAAGTTTAGTGGTCTTGTATTATTAGAAACATTTAAATACTATTTAGTGACACCTATTGGCAATTAATTTAATAACAATTAATTATATTGACATGTGGTTTTGAGGACATATTAATAGATATATAGATAGGATCATGTGAAGTGTCAACTATGTCTCCTCTGTATACTTGTTGAATCTCTTTGCTTACTGAGCCTATCTGACGATGTCGATGATAGAACACTGAGAGGTGTACCTTGCTGTGCTGGTGCGCGGGCGGCGGCGCGGGCGTGACGGTGACGCCGGGCGGCACCACGCAGCCGCTGCCCGCCAGCGCCGTGCCGCTCGCCGTCTCCTGCAACCCCACGCCCCACATACTGATACTACACTCACTCCCTAACCATTGCGAGACTGACATGTTCTAAGGAACCAAAGTCGCTATAAAATAAAGAGAAAAAAAAAACTTCCTCACCTTCCTACTAGGATGTCAAACACGCCATATTTATGAATAACCAGCTTAAAATGTGTAGCCTATGTGTTTTTTCAGGCTAGCCTTTATATCTGTACCAAATTTCATCGAAATCCGTTCAGCAGTTTAGGCTTCAAACTCTAACAAACATCCATCCATACTTTAGCATTTATATTAGTATGTTTTTTTAATAAAAAGCCCTACACTTACGGCACGCTTTAGATCATATATTTTCACGCTATTAAACTTAGGGGATAAATAAATTGGAAATACCTTCATGTGGGAAAGGGACCATAAACTACAAGCTAACAACATCAAGGAAGCAAGGCTGCTGGTAACCGTAATTGTTATCCAATGTCAACGGCCATCCTTGTCATTTGTGTTGACACTTGCAATTGAGAAATTGACAAATGTAAACAGTAAAATATTTTTTTTATAATTTCATGCGGACGAAGCCGCACGGAAACAACTTATGTAAATGCAGTTGACTGTATTAGTGGAAATAGCCTCTAAATGCAAGGTAATCGGTAAAATATACACAAATATCTTGAATTACCTTAGGGGGCGGTACTCCAGTGGTCTGCTGCGACTGGCGCAGCTTCCGCAACAGCACGAGGCGGGTCTCCTCCGAGCGCAGCTTCTCCCGCAGCGCACGCAGCCGTCTCTCTCGCTCCCATATCTCTGCACTTGATAATTCCTGTAAATCAAAATATATCTTAGCTTTCGCCCGTGACTCTGTCTGTGTCACATTAAAACGTAAGTAGCCTATGTGTTCTTCCAGGGGTACCCAACCTTTTTGTACACTAGAGCATATTCTAATATATCGGTCGAGTCAGTTGTATTTTTAATCGACGAACTCCTTCAGTAACTTCTCATTTTACAAGTACTGTCAGCAAAGGAACCACTCATACATACTATATCGTACACATACGAAAGTTGTCAATAAACCTAGCAAGGCACACCGAAAAAATAAAGCTAACAAATAAATAAAAATAAGTTTATGAAAAAAATAAGTTTGTGTCGAATATACCCATAGTACGCAATAGTACCCGCGGGCACGAGGTTGAGAACCTCTGGTATAGATATTATAGAATATGTACAAACTTACATTATGCCCCGCAATGGACATGGGGGGGTCATTCTCGTCGTCCTCCGAGTCCTCCTCGCGCGGCTCGTGCGGGGAGTCCGGCGCGGGCGGGGGCGCGGCGGACACGCTCGGCGTTATAGACACGTTTACACTCGCGTTCAACTTACTGCTCACATCTGCAGACATGAATATTTTTTTTCTATGATCTTCAGTCAAAAAAACTCATAAAAATTCCTTTCCTTACGACCATATACAAGAAATATATATATACTCAAAATGTTACCTGAGAAGGGCGCGGGCGCGGGCAGGCTGGGCTTGCGGTGCGGCGGCGCGGCGGGTAGCAGCACAATATCCGGGCTCTCCGCGTAACTGCGCTGCTCCGAACGGGGGCGGAGCACCCGCTTGCCGCTCGCGCCCTACATAATACACAGTGGGACATTAACACATTTATTACCCTTCCGCCTAATTGTGAAAGAGAGAGATATATAAAGATTTATTTAGAAAATTTGCTATAACAAAATAGTGGTTAAGTGCCTGGTTCCTACACTAGGATTATTCCCAACCGTCACTCCGGTGTCCCCACGTGAGAATAAAAAGTTTCATCCGTCCCACCTTTTAGTCCCACTATCACCAATAAGGTGACAGTTGGATCCGTTATGAAATAAAATAAGTTCCAACTGTCCCCTCGTCGCAAAGTTGGAACGGATAAAACTTTTTATTCTCATGTGGGGACAGAGTGGGGTGACGGTAGGAAATAATCCCTACACAGGCCCTACACTCGTCTTGTTGAAGCCAGGGTTCTTCCGCCTTAGTGCTACTTATTTAAGACATACAGTAATATAAATCTAAAGTAGTATATAGTCAAAAATACCAATAAAAAGGAGATGCAAGCACATTGTTCGCAATAAATATTTTTTAAGTATGAAATGTAGTTTTGTTTAGTGTAATAAAAGTTTACTAAGCAAGCAGACTTGGCTCCTAGTTTTGTTTTAATTTTTGTAATATTCGCTTTGTATTTGGCTCATAAGTTTGCCAACAACTAACCTAAAGTATCAACAAATTTAATCTTTAAAATTCCGTCATGGAGTATCATATGATTACAGTCGTTTTTATCTAAATTTTATTACTTTTAAGAATCATTACCTCATAGCACGTAAAACGTTTTATGCAAATTGACCTCGCAGTTCACCCAAAGTACAATAGAAGATAAAATTAAAAACTTTCAGATAATTTTATGTCTAAGTTAATTAGCGTTATAAGTCAACATAAATGGATAAATTTGCATGACATGTCCTTGTTAGTAATAATTTGTTTGAGATAACAGACTTGTGACCTAAATAACAACGCCAAGATTAAACAGTTTTAGACATTAGCATTATACTAATTTATGCCCGCGATTCACTTCCAAGGAATTTAAAAAAAAAATTAACTAGCCTTTGTGTTCTTCCAGACTAGGTACTACATCTGACAATCATCGAGATTTGCTGAGCTATTCCGGAGATATCTTGTAACATCCATCCATCTAAACTTTCTCATTTATAATATTAGTAAGATAATGTTATGTTATACTACAAATGTACTGTAGAGGAAATATCTAATAATATCAATGACATAACTCTCCATACAAACATAAATCATTTGTAAATAATTGTATCATCACCAGCTTACTATACGTCCCCAGCGAGGGGCTCTGAGCCTACCCTAAGTTAGGGTGACTATCGCCATAGTCAACCACGCTGGCCAAATGCGGGTTGGTTGACTTCACACATATCTTTTAAATTTCTTCGCCGATATGTGCAGGTTGAATCACGATGTTTTCCTTCAAATAATTGTATGAACAAATAATATTAAATTTGAATACTTACAGTTACTTTTTCAATCTTCCATTGTGATTGCAATTAAAAAATAATTTTACATTAATATAAATAAAAAATCTACCTTTTGCTGGTGACTTTATCCGAGCGGAAATAAAAAAACAAAACTACGTGTTTTTCCAGATTGTTCTACATCATCATCATCATCATCAACTTGCCCTTATCCCATACGGAGGGTCGGCATAGTATGTACTGCCATTCCATACATTTCTATCAGCCGTCATATCTGAACCCACTCCCTTCTTAAGCATATCCTCTTTCACACAATCCATCCATACTTTCTTTGGACTTCCTCTTCCTTTGTAGCCATCCGCATTCATTCTTAACACTTTCTGGTTTATGTCCCCATCGTCTCGTCACATAACATGTCCATACCACGCTCACCTTTTGCTTCTGTTCTACACATATACCATTATTTCATTGAGGTCCATTAATCCGTTTTATGGATAATAACAACCATCCATCCTTCCATCAATACATGGAGGGATTTAAACCTACGACCTATAGTTTACAAGTCAAGTAATTAACCCCTGAGCCATCAACATTATTTACTTTTTATAAGTATACACAACAGCTAATCTAATCACACATTTACATAGGAAAATAGAAAACAAGTACACACAAACCGATAAATCAGTCAACAGGTGCATAACAACATTATCAGAAACAATTAAAGTAAATTTTACTAAGTTAAGTACTTAAATTATAAAACGCCACTCAAGATTACATTATTGTACATTTGATCATCATAGTATACTAGTAAAAAAACTTACATGCGGAGGAGGTTGTGCAGGAGTTATAGTAAGTCCGCTAGCAGTTAAAGCTCGCAATTCACTTAATTCCGGAGGCAAGGATCTGCAATAACAATAACAGACTGTAGTTTATACATGTGTGTATATCAGCTCTAAACTGATGTAACAGATCAGCTCATTTAGTCCTGAAACTATGAGCTGCGGCTCAATAACTATGTTACTCACTGATAATGTAGCTTTTTAAAGGTGAAAGTAGTTTTTGAGTTATTTCAATACATAAAAAAATCCAAATATTTCCTAGCTTTTGCATGAGATTCAAAACAAAATGAGTTGCCTATGTGTTCTTCCAGACTATCCTTTACATCTATACCAAATTTCATTGAAATACATTCAGTCATTTAGGCTACAAACATCCATCAATCCATCTAAACTTTTGCATTTATAATATTACGTAAGTAGAAAGTATACACCGGAATGGGGTAACAGAAGCACCAATAACCTAATGCTTGTGAGTACTGACTACTGTTCTTATTGCAATTAAAATTCAACATTCCACTATTGTGATTAATGTACTATCATTGACCTAAGTTTAACTAGCTTTTGCACGCAACTTTGTCATGAATATGATAAAAAAACTTAGTAAATAGCCTAGTTTTCTTCCAGATTATCCTACAACTGAGTCAAATTTCATCAAGATAAGTTAAGTCTCTTTGGAGATACAACGTAACTAACAAACATCCAAACTCTTACTTCTACTTTATGTGTTCTTTCTTTTCTAATTTCTTTATATTATCGTATCAATACAATAGAAATTATACAATGGCTTGTTCACACTACAATGGAAATATTTTGTTTTTAAATTTAGTGTTGTTTATCTACTCTTTGAAAAACAAATGATCTAAATTATAATAATTAGTATAATAGTAGTATGTAGTAAATAAGCAAATAAAGATATATGGAGAGTATAATAGAATTTTTTTTCAATAATATTGCAAAATTGTACAACAAAATACTATCTATACAATAATCGTTATAACATATGGTATTATATTTAATGCTATAAATTGCTTAGATATAAATATAATCAATGTAATTATCAATACAAATTAAGTAGTATATATTAAGAGTAAATAAGATATTACCTGACGCTAAGATCCACCGCCGAATCGTCAACGTCCATTGTGGCCCAATGTATTCATACAATTACGGGATCAAAAAGGCAATCATTCGCATCTAAAAATCGATTAGTATTTAATTTAAGTTTAAATAAATATCTTAC
>LD689021.1:1071090-1099487 GCA_003118335.3 Papilio memnon
CATTTTTTTAGGAATGTATGAATATTTTACTACGACCGGGTGACAGATACCTGACAACGGCCATCAATTGATTACAATTTCGAAATAGTGCAGGAAACATTATTACATATGAATGAACAAGTTAATATTGTTAGCGTTCTCTTATTTACCTGTAAATATCATCTATGCAATAGTTAAATAAATATATTCTGATAAAATAATATAAAAACGAAACGCACAAAACACATATACACATCAAGATTAACATTAACAGATTAGAAATAAAACATTTATTGCAGATTATATATCGATTTCCAGACAGATGTTAATATAAACGTTAATCAATATTGAAACAATAAACTGATGTTACAGAATGCTGAGACTATTTTATGGACAAATTGATTCATTTTAGTTGTAGTTTTGACATTTAATTTGAGATTTGATTTAATATCTGGATTTTTGAAAACTTTTGTGTGTAATTTCGCAAGTTCGATTCAATGGATTACTGTTTACTACTAATTGCTCTATGAATGTGACCAAAATAAAGAAATGTCAAACTCAAAACCCAAAACACGACATATTTATAACCTAAAAGTGTTAAGAAAAACGATAAATAGCTACAAAAAGTTTGATTAACCATTCAAGAAACTAAGATTAAGTGAGATACAAGTTTATTAATATGCCTGGACCGGATTTACTATCGAGTCAAGGTTTGAGATTAGATGGAAGGAGACCAAATGAACTCCGTCGTATAAGATGTAAACTTGGTGTATTTACTCAACCAGACGGTAGTGCTTACTTAGAGCAAGGCAATACCAAAGTTTTAGCTGCTGTATATGGTCCACATCAGGTAAAATAACCGAAAATATTATCCTTTAGAATCAACCCTTTGTAACTTAAAATTTCCACTTAATAGCACTAAACTTAATTTTAAATCTATTTAATTATATCATTAATAGTTATCTATCTTTGACTACAAAACCTCATCTCTCATTTAAATAATGTATTTCAGGCGAGCAAATCAAAAACGTCAACAGAAGGTGTTGTTGTAAACTGTCAGTACAGCATGGCAACATTCTCTACAGGTAATATCAAACAAAAAATTTAAATACGATTTAAATATACAAAGTTTTTAAATGTTCAAGATCATCATAAGCTATACTTCCTCACTGAGAGACTCGGAGCCTACTGTAAGTTTGGGGTGACTAGATCATAGTCAACTACGCTGGCCCACTGCAGGTAGACTTCAGACATATCTCTGAATTTCGGCACATATATGTGCAGACATCACAATGTTTTCTTTCAACATCAGTACATATGAAATTCTGATCCTCTGTTCTCTGATTTTAGCATAGTTATCTACTCTTATCTTCATACTTTTTCACATTTATGTCAATCCTTCACATGCTACAGTTTTTTTAATTTTCCAGGTGAAAGGAAGAACCGTCCTAGAGGTGATAGGAAATCACAAGAGATGTCTCTACATTTGCGACAGTCATTCACAGCTGCAATCAAAACGGAACTCTATCCACGTTCACAAATTGATATTTATATAGAAGTGTTACAGGTTTGTTTTTTTTCATACATTTGAAATACATGCTTATATTTTAGCATTTTCACCCACTGACCTCTCTAAATGGACAGGCTATAAGCAATTGAATTTTATTCCTAAGATTTTCACCATTTTTTTGCCGACGGTTGCAATGATGAGTATTTGAAGTAATAGAGTTAAAAACTGTCATAACTTCAGACAGCAGACAGGCACCAATTGGAAGCAATTCAATCTTACATCGAAAATTTTGCGACCTATGTTTGAGTATGTACAAGGACATCCAACCTTTGGAGCCACCATGGATTAAAAACCATAATAGAAAGTTGAATGTGTTTTAGGCAGATGGTGGTGGGTACTGTGCGTCAGTAAACGCCGGCACGCTTGCACTGATCGATGCGGGTATCCCGTTGAAGGCGTACGTGTGCGCGTGCACCGCCTCCATGGCGTGGCATAGCGGTCAACCAACACCCCTAGTCGATGTTGGACATGTAGAGGAGGCAGCCGGGGGTGTTTGTCTAACTGTATCCAGCCTACCTTCCACAGGTTAGCAGTGAACATGGTTAATTTGGTGAATTAGCGAGTAATCAAAGATTTGGTGGACTTTTGGGCTATAATATGTAATTACATGGTTTAAGATAGGATTGGGTTGGTTTTAAGCATCACAGAATATAGCAAGCACGATATTTGATTTTGTCAGCTGTGGCATCCAAATTGAGGGGTCCAGGGGGATACAAATCTTGACACACATCTCATAAGATCTTGTGAATATTTTACTGTCCTATGTATATGCATTGTGCCAGTAGCTAGCATGCCAACTACTACTTTTCTGGTATGTGTTCTCCACCCTATTGCCAAATTTATCAATGAAAATTATAGTGTTTCGTTTTATTGTATTTCTACTTCAAATGTGTGGTTTCAGGTAATGTAGCGTTGCTGGAACTATCACACAAACTGCACATGGACTACTATGATATGGTGATGAGTAGAGCCATGCAGGGCTGCAGAGATATTGAGGTGCAGTATTTTGTTAAACAGAGATAATGCCTTGTTCCACTGTGATGTTCTATAAGAAGTTTGGCAGATTTTTGTGACTTGCGGATTAATAATAATGAACTACTTTTTTTTATATTTTAAACTTGGATTTTTTATTTCAGGTTATTTTGGACCGCGCTGTAAGGGACCATTTAGCAGAAGGATGGACAAAGCAAGATACAATAACAATATAGATTATTAATTTAATGTTTTTGTATTCATTTTGCATACCTTTTGTCACAAATTGTTTAGCGTGGTATGGACATGTTATGCGACGAGACGATGGGGACATAAACCAGAAAGTGTTAAGAATGAATGTGGATGGCTACAAAGGAAGAGGAAGACCGAAGAAAGTATGGATGGATTGTGTGAAAGAGGATATGCTTAAGAAGGGAGTGGATTCAGATATGACGGCTGATAGAAATGTATAGAAGAGCATATACTGTGCCGACCCTCCGTAAGGGATAAGGGCAAGTTGACTAAAATAACAGCTTTATTGGAAGACCACGGCAGCGAAGATTTGTTTCCACAATGACTGAATTTACGAAGTGTTGTGCGATGAGGTGTATTTTTGTACAAACTTAAGGCTTTCTGATGGTACTTTTACTTAATTAAACCTTAGTACAGTGCAGTTTATTTTTTTTATAGTTCGTTGCGTTTTTAATTAGAGCGCAGTTCCATTAGTCGTTAGAGGCCGAACGACGCTTATCAAGTAAGAGTAAGCGTGCTTAACGACAGAGTTACCGACCAGTGAAATTGCACCCTAATTCTGTTGAAGTTAATATTTCGCAGATAGCAGGTGTGAAATAAACAAACATTTATAGACTTACATATTTATTAGAGATCTGAACAAAATAAGAAATTAAATTATATGTACAGTCTATGTTAAAATTTAACTAAATTAAAGGTAAGTTAAGGTACACACTGTTTTCGTTACATAGCTTAAGGTATTGTAAGAAAACTAACCTTTTAGAAAGTTTAATCTATGGCAAAAGTAAATGACAAAAGCGCATTAGTAGAATTATGCAAAGGCATAGATACGCGAGAAATAGGAAATAAAATGGAAAAAAACCGAACGTTAAATTCAGTCCATCCATACAAATGGATGTACGCCACTTAAAATAAAAAAAAATATAAATATCTTTTCAAATAAATAAAAGTTACTATATTGTACTTCTTTCGAATTTATAAAAAAATAAATATTGCAAAGATTGCCTTTAAATTGTTATTTAAATCGTAAAAAACATTGCAACATTTATAATCACAACTTTCACCCGATTATTGGATGAACAATACATTAACAAACCCCATATATTCATTTATTTGGGAGCAAAACATCTTCATCTGAGATGAATAGTTAATCCATCGATTCTACTCCCTTTCAATATAACCCTTAGATGTTATATCTATGTATACTTCCTGTGAAAAATTCTATATGTCAATTGATTCTCATCTGTACTAACTCATTTTTTTTAATAAATTCATTTTCAATAATCAAATTTTTTTAACAAAAAAAGTAAAACCCGACTTCAAGACAAAAATTTACGACTTAATACACTTTAAAAAAAAACTCAAAAACTACTGGATAGTTTCTATATCCTCCTAAAATATACTCCTAAAATAATAATTGTACATAACTACAGACCCTAAATTTTCACAGGAACGTCTACTCTATGGGTTATATTTCAAGGGGAATACATGGAACCCGAGATAAAACATCCCCTACCAGTTACTACCCATCTTTACCAAAATAATAAGCAAAACTATTGCCATTTATCTAAAATCTATAGAGCTTCTCAGTATATATTGCTAAATAAAATAAATTTACCTATCCCAAAACAAAAATATTTTTCATTTATATTGCACAAGTCATTGCAAAATCGAGTTTACTAAAGTACAAATCTTTTCCTACTTAGTTATCAGTACATTATATAAATTATTTTTTATTCCAACTTTTAAAAAAGATATTTAATGCTTATATGCTCTATAGATTTAAGTTAAAAACCGGCAATCTGCGCCCAATCACTTAACTCCACAAAAAACTATTAAATATAAAAAGTTATATCTCATTACATTGAGTCGCTAAGGCACTCATCTAGAATCACCTATATCTCTATATAAAGTTTTACGCGTAAGCAAGATTAAACAATTTGGGGGGAGGGGGGGGGGGTAAACAACAAAAAAAATTTTTTGACTCGTTCAGATAATGCATGCAAAATAAAATATTTCATTAAATTCCAAACACTTAACCTAATCTATACGAATGTTACTTTCGTATGTTTGCGATACTAACATCTGGTAGAAAAGTGTAAATGTGTAAGGGGGGGGGGGTTAGTTGGCCGCCACCGGCTCGGGGACCGCCTCGATCTGACTAGGGTCCCCCGCGGACACATCTGAAACAAATCATTAGTCATAATTTTCATAAACCTCAGCAAATAGGGGGAAGCCCCCCTAAAGTCTGTAAAATTAAGTAAAACACTTGTAAAAACTAGCTTTTGCCCGCGCTGAATTAAACACAAACAAAAGTATATTTTTTTATATTATAAGGTGGCACAAGCAAGCGGCCACCTGAATCCGCCAAAATGGCGAAGCGACAGAGGGTATTTCCCCTTCCTTTGTGTCTCTTCCACAGTCAAATCCGCTTTCCCTTCTCGAAAATGTCGCATTTGAAGTATGATTAATAAGTTATAGTGAGAAAAAATGTACTGGTCTATGATCTAAGCCACAAAATTAGATACTCACCATTACTGGTCTTGTTTGGGGAGTTTTGTGGAGAACTTTTCTGTGAATCACTGGTGCTGCCTTCCGCCTCACCCGTCTCACCTGCAGACGATGTTGGCTGCAAACATTCAATCATCATTATTAAAAAGAATCTATCTATAATATATCTATACTAACAATAAACCGTAAATACACACTACTTCGTGGCGTAGGATGTCAGCAATCACAGCATATTTTTGAATAATTCTTTCTTTAGTAAAAAACCCTACACTACGACACGCTATAGGCTATATATTTTCACGTTATTAAACTTAGGGAGTAAATAATTGGAAAAAACCATGTGGGAAAGGGACCATAAATTACAAGCTGACAACATCAAGGAAGCAAGGTTGCTGGTAACAGTAATTGTTATCCAATGGCAAAGACCTTCGTTGTCATTTGTGCATTTGAATGTTGACATTTGCAATTGAGAAATTGACAAATGTAAACAGTAAAATAAAGTTTTTATAATTCCATGCGGATGAAACCAAACGGGAACAGCTCGTGGTTTATAAACGAAAAGTTAAAAGAAAAAAATATAAGTACAAAATATATGTGAAATGCATCAAATGCGTAAAAGTTTCAATTGCAAATGATAAGTAACCATGGCAACCTTGCTACTTTTGTGCCTTTCTTGCATATAATTTTTTCCAATTTATTCACCTCGTAAGTTTAATACCGTGAAAATATATATCCTAAAGGTTGTCGTGTAGGGTTTTTTTTTAATAAAAAAGTAATTATTCAAAAATGTGCTGTGATTGCCGACATCCTATATAACAAATGTGTTTAAGCTTTATTACATTAGTAAATAAAGGTTACTTTAGCAGTTCCTTTGTTAATAGCCAAGTTTGTATGGTTTTTGTATGATCACATACTCACTCTATTTCTAGTTAATCTCGGTTTGAGTCCTTTCGGTTCTTTGGCGGGGTCAAAGTGACAGTCGAAGATTTCTATGAGCTCCTTTATGTCCTCATCTTTAGCAGACACCGACAACGAAGCTAATTGTTTCTCTAAACCTACAACAAAACATTTTGAACAATGGTCACAAAAAGGTTCAGCATCTCTGTAGTAATATTGACCACCGCTAACGTGGATTATTGACCACCACTGACGTGTAGTATTGACCACCACTGACGTGTAGTATTGACCACCACTGACGTGTAGTATTGACCACCACTGACGTATATAATTGACCACCCCAAGTGTGTATTATTGTTCACCACTGGTGTGGTGGGGTGCGGTAAGGTATGAGTTACGGGGAGGAGTCCCGGCAGGAGTGGTATAGTGAGGTGTGTAGTGAGGTGTGAGGTGCGGTGTGAGGTGTAGTGAGGAGTGAGGTTGCAGCAGGTGCAGTGAGGTGTGAGGTGCTGTGTGAGGTGTAGTGAGGTGTGAGGTGCGGTGCGAGGTACCGGAGAGCTGGTGCTCCTGCCAGGCGTCGCGCAGCTGGTCGTAGAGGAAGCCCGCCTCGGCCAGTATGCGGCGCAGCTGCGTCACTCGCTTGCGCTCGGGCCGCGCGGCGCGCAGCAGCGGCGCGAACACCGGCCGGAACGTATTCTGTCTGATATCATATTTAATCTTGCTATAAATTTGGAAATTTAGATGGATAGATGTTAGTTCAAATCCGTAAACTGCTGAACGGATCTCGATAACATTTGGCGATAGATGAACACACTTACTTTTGTTTTTTTTTTTAATATTTCATCAGAAATGTTGTAGTTCTGCTAAAAAAAAATTTTTGTAATCTATTTTTAATACCAGATTTTAGTTAATTTACTAGCATACAAACTACACTCTAGGCTTGTGCTAGGAATCGTTTACAATAGTTGAACTCTCAACTACGTGATCAGAAATCCCTTATCCATTTGGCTTAGTATTGTGAAATAATTTATTTTTCTTATACAAATAACCTTTCAAGTAGATTCTTGAGATTGTCTAATGCGTCGAGTTCAGTCTGCACGGGGCGGGCCCACGCCCTCGCGGTCTCCACCATGTCCTTGCTGGCCGACGCGCCCTCGCCGCCCGCGCCCACCTCTTGTTGCTCACCTAGCAACATATTAACTAATAGGAAAAGTTCATACATTTATCATGTTAGACAAATATAGAGCTTAGGCAACCTTTGACTAAACTATCGCACAACTATTTAGTCGCGCTTTGACTCCGAGCTTATATGGAGGTGTGTACACGATTTTAGTTGTGCAACAAAACAATTGAATTACCTGCGAAACAATCGACAATCGCACAACAGCTGTGCGATTGTTTAGTCAAAGGTGAGCGCCCGCTCTTAGTGTGCAATAAAGATTTCATTGTAAGCCTTAATTTGACCTAATCTAATCTAATAGTGTAAAAATATATAGTCTATAGCGTGTCGTTAGTGTAGGGGTTTTTATTAAAATAAGGATTATTCTAAAATATGCTGTAATTGCTGACTTACTACATAAAGTGTTATTATTTTTAGTATAGAAAATGTCTAGTCTATTGGGGAGAAGAAAGTGTGCAGAGAGGAACTAAATGTCATTGCCGCCTTTTATAAATATAACATGGCGGATATTTTACAACCGTTATATATTTATTAAACCAAGAATTAGTTTTTTAGGATACTAATTTGCACATTAAGGGCCTGTCCCACCAAATTGTAAATTGTCTGATAATCCAATGTGTAAAATATGTGATGGAAGTCGGATTTTGTTCCCTTATCTGACAGTGACGTAATTTTTAAGCTATCTGAGCCTTTATCAGCCAGTGGTGGGACAGGCCCTAAATATGATATCTGCAAATGGTAACACTATTTTTTGCTAATTAATATATAAAAGAAATGCTTTGATAATCCAAATTAGTTATTTAAATTACCTTGAGCGAGATGTTCCACAATACGGTATGCAGCGGTGGCTCTGTCCAGTGCACTGTCCACAGACAGCGAGTCCGCGTCCAGCAGTACTCGCGCCAGCACTCGCAGCGACACTGACTTGACTGTCGTCTTGCATTTGTCCGCGGCCAGCGCGTAGCTATCAGTGAAGCCAGCCACAATGGACTTGAAGCGGTCCAGCAGCTTGTAACTGAAATTGTTTATTCACTAGTATACAAACATCGTTTTTTTTTTTAATGTGTTCGTGGATAAATTATTAATGGTTTATCAGTGGTCGGTAAACTTATAAGCCAAAGAGCTTATTAAACAAATTGGGAGCAAAATTTGCTTGTTTAGTAAACTTAACACAAAGTAGTACACAAAAAAATTAAATCTTACTAATCTTACTAATATAATAAATGTGAAAGTTTAGATGGATGGATGGATGGATGGATGTTTGTTAGAGTTTGTAGCCTAAACGGCTGAACCGATGTCGATGAAATTTAGTATAGATATAGAGGATAGTCTGGAAGAACACATAGGCTACTCACTTTTGTTTTTTTTAATCTCACGCGGACGGAGTCGCGGGCGAAAGCTAGTATCAAATAAACCAATAATTTTATACTTCATGCTAATATAATTGCAAGTTTAAATTTATGGATGGACGGATGTATTTTACAATGTATCTTCAAAACTCCTTAACAAATCTCAATTAAATTTGACACAGATGTAGAACATACCATCATCTTGCTCCTTATCCTACGGGAGTAGAACAGATGTAGAACATAGTTTGGACATAGAGACAGATATAGAACATAGTTTGGACATAGAAACAGATGTAGAACATAGTTTGGACATAGAGACAGATATAGAACATAGTTTGGACATAGAGACAGATGTAGAACATAGTTTGGACATAGAGACAGATGTTTTTTTTTGTTTTTTGTTTATAGTTTGGACGAACACATAGACTACTTCCTAAGGTTCTTTTTGAAATACCACACAGTCAAGTGGAGGGTAAAAACTAGTATTTACTATAATACATTACATGCTTACCGTATGAATGCTTCGAGTAACATAATTGGGCTGAGACGTCTTGGTTCATGATAGATCAGAATCACTTTGCTTTCACTGTCTCCTTTCTCCTTCTCCAGCCAGTCCAGGAAATCTGTTAGCGCCGATATTTCCGATTTCGTTTTTAATATCTGTAACATTACTTACATTCACCACATAACAAGGTAAACAAGCATTTTACAATCGGTTTAAACCTGATTAGGACATTTTTAAATTAAAGGGCGGCAAACAATCTTGTGGGCAATCGGATTCGCCGAAATAGCGAAGCGACCACTGCCTATAGACATTTGTAATTGCAGATGATTTGCTTATCTTTAACGGAACAAGGAACTCTCAGAAAGAGGAAATTTTATACTTTCTATTGTTTCTACTCCTTGTTTTTCAAAGCTCAAAGGGGTTGTCCCCTTTTCTGCCCATTTTTTTCCGTAATTTCCTTATAACAAAAGGGTCGAAAGAGAAAGTGGCCTTCATTTAACCTTGTACAAAAATACTATTAGTCAAAACATGGAATGTGGTTGTATATTGCAATAGACAAGCCAGTCCATACATGAAAGATCTTATTGAACGTGTCTTAATGCACATTTAACAACTTAAAGTGCTTAAATAAGTTAGAATATCAAACCTTATGAGTAATTGTATCTTTAAGCATCCTGTATCGACCGACTGTGACCACTCGAATGTTATGTCGCCGGCGCGCGCCCGGGTTCAAGTCCCCGTACGGCATTATGTACTGCGTGTACGTCTGCTTAGGCGTGAACGCCGCTATCTGACATATCTGAAAATATATTCTTAAAGTGTTAGACATTTCAATTCAAATGATTTTTAAAAATGACAAACAGTAATATAAATCATCATCAACTTGCCCTAGTCCCTACGGAGGGTGAACAAAGTATGTGCTGTTCCATACATTTCTATCAGCTGTCATATCTGAATCCACTCCCTTCTTAAGCATATCCTCTTTCACACAATCCATACATACTTTCTTTGGATGTCCTCTACCTTTGTACATCCACATTCAATCTTATCACTTATTTAACGAATTTAACATTACTTTTTTTTTATTCACATTGTAGTGTTGACAAGGATTAAATGGTATTTTATTTTATTTTATTTTACTTATTACTTTCAACAAAATACAAATTCAATACTAAGATAAATATGCATAAAACATTCCATGTGACTAAGTAGTCCGATAGTTTCGTGTCTACTAACTTCATCAATAAGCCTCCGTCCAGTTGTATCCATATCCCATCCGACAAGCGAGTACTTTCCCGGAGGAAGACCCACGGGTTTCTCTGCGAGCGCGGGCAGCAGCTCAGTCGCTGGCGCCTCCATGTCACCGCCATTAACCTTTGCCTCCGACACCATTGCCATATGCCTGGTTACTGCTTATACTGTAATAAGTCAAAGATAATGGTTAGTTAACATATTAAATCGTACTACATATCTAATATTATAAATAGGAAAGATTTGTATGTTTGTATGTATTGAAATAACTCAATAACTACTTGGCTGATTTTAAAAGTTCTTTCAACATTAAAAGCTGTTATTGCTGAGTAACATAGGCTATATTTTTTAATTTCACATGGACGAAGTCGCAAGCAACAGCTAGTTTCATATAAAAATGTATTCATCGGGCAATTCAGTGGCACTTAAAAAAGTTAATTTAAAAAAACTATGACCCTAAGATAAAGAGGAACAATGAAACTTCTTCAAAATTAATAAAACTACTAAAGCTACCAAAAAGATTCCATATACAAAGTCATTTACTAGACATCCCCACTAAGGAGTTGGAGCCTTTGGGTAGGCTAAGGTAGGCAACTTGGTATATTCGACTATATTCAATAGTGGCCCACTAGGGGTTGACTTCACACTTAACATTGTAAATATTCACAGATATGTGCAGGTTATATCACAGTGTTTTTCTTCACCGTGACATCAGATAAATGTACATATGAATGATTATGTTGATAAATAGTGGGATTTGAAACCAGTAATGCAGGTTATTACAAGTCAAGTGCTTAACCCCTGAGCCACAGACATTAAAGTCATTCAGAAATATATATTTCCCACCTTTTACCCAATTTTATAAATATAACTACATCCAAAAATTATTTTCTTATAAGAAAAAATACTAGATAATGGTATAGAGAAATTTTAGTAAGTTTAGACCCATACATGAGTACAAGTTAGTAGAAACCTCTATCTTATTTAAATCTACCTACTTGTTTTTCAAACCTCAATATTTTTAAAGCTTTCCAAGCAAGGTAGGTTATTTGTGTGAATTATTAATGTATTTATTTATATTAAACTAGCTTTCGCCCGCGACTCCGTCCGCGCGGAATTAAAAAAAAAACAAAAGTAAGTAGCCTGTGTTCTTCCAGACTATCCTCTATACAAAATTTCATCGAAGTTCCTTCAGCCGTTTAGGCTACAAACTCTAACAAATATCCATCCATCCATCCAAACTTTCGCATTTATAATATTAGTAAGATTAGTTTTTATATTTCTTTTATGTTTCATTACAGATATTAAACAAAATAAACACATTTTTTCTTTTATGTAAACTATTCATATAGATTTTGTACATTTAATGTGATATTTAAAACGTATACATAAGACAAGGGGTTTTATTACTTAAGTAACTAGGTAAACTAATAAACATGTAAGAAATTACTTAGTTTATCTACTTTAAGTGCCTAAAAAACTTTTAGTTGAATGTTTTTGTTGTATAATTAATATACCGGCTTGTATTTGGATGAAAAATATAAGTTTTTTATACTATTATAGTAGATTGTTTTTAATTTTAACAAGTATGAGTCATACAAGAAAAACATAAAAATAGGTATTCCTAAATTATCGATTACTAAGATGAAACACCAAGGAAAGGTAATTTACGTGTAATAAAACGATGTGTTGGTTAAACATTTTGAAAAAGGAATATATTGAAATTTATAGCACATTAATAAAGTTACAGGAAAATAAAAAAATAGGACACGTGGCGGTCTTTTTCTAGTCATTTGCCCCACCCCACTATGTCAAAATAAAATAAAGATAAACTCACTAATCAAAAATGCTGCCGTTGATCTGATGTTATTAAATAGTAATCCTCAACAAACAATGCTTTAGGTCGCTCTACGAGTTTTGTAAAGTGGAATAATTGAGTAAAAAATATCACAAAATCTCAGCACGTGTGCGGCAATCGGCAAAACGCAGTAGTGATTGGATTGGATAGTTTAGTGCGGTTTTATTTACCGGTAATCATATCGATATCACTATGGAACAATTTTTCTATCAATATAATGTAATTTAAAAATATGATTAAAACTTTAGAAAGGGTATAAAATTACTTTATAGTATTTTAGGAGCAATTTACAATTTGGTATTTGAAAACTCTAATTTGAACGTCTCCATTGAAATATGTCAAAAAATAAACTGATTCAATGTTTATTTAAAAACTTTATTAATTTTTAAATGCGATTGGGTAGCATTTCTTTTTTATTATTATAATTCATAATATGATGAGAGTCGATAATAGAACTGTAATAAAAAGTGTAAATAGGGAAATAATACTTACAAATAGTTACTTTCCGCAATTATACGTAAAACGCTACTAGTCAACAACTTTAAAAGATGTTGGAGATATTTAATTAAATTGATATTTCAATTTCAATTTCAATATAAAATACAAGCTGCAACAATATGAATGACTTTGACATAAGATATGAAATTCCTTTTTTGAATTTCAAGACGTTAATAAGAGAAGATGTAACAATTCTTCTTTTTGATCGTAGAAAAACTTTTTATTTGTTGTCATTCGCACGAGAGATTTGAATAAAAGAAGCGAATGTGATGTAGTAGAGAGCTGGCGGTCTGTTCAAAATTATACGATGCTATCTGTTCACCCCCTTAAGACATATCCGTGAACATTGTCTTTATATTTACCGGACATTGTATTTATCGAGTTATGTACTTTTTTAATCTGTTCCGAATTTAACAATTTCTTTATGGTTGCTGTCATTCTGTCTCTGTCAGTCAGTTTGTGTCTTTGGTTCTTGCCTTGTTTACAAAAATCAAAACTTGTATTTTAATTCGTATTTAATTCGATTTTAAGTCTTAATTATTTTACATTTAATCCTTATCATGGCGGAGAATTTAGAGTATTACCGTTCACAAATAGTTGCAGCTAGAACAGAAATAAAAAACTTAAGGTTTGTCCAAGAAAATACATATATTTGAGATTTTAAGACTTACTTTATTCAACAATATGTTACATGACCTTTTCAGGCAACGGCTGAGTGCGTTGAAGCATGAGCATATTACAGAAATCAAGAACATTAAAGAAATTTTAAATGGACTTCGTTGTACTAATTGTGCTGCAACAGGTAATATAAACCTTATTACTTTGTTATATCTCTATTTTGGTGTTAATTTCTAATGAAAAGACACTTCTGATAAAATCCAAAATTAATAACACCAACTAGACAACTCACCAGTATCCTATAGCGGTAGAGATTTTTTTTTTTTATACGATAAGTTGGCAAACGAGCAAGCGGCCACCTAAATCCGCCGAAATGGCGAAGCGACCGCTGCCCATAGACATCCGCAGTTGCAGATGCGGTGCCTACTCTAAATCGTCGGAGGAGGAGACGCACATGAAGAGGATACTTCCCCCTCCTATGCGTCTCCTCCACCGTCAAATCCACTTTCCCATCCAAACCCTTCCTTATAAGAAATGGGTGGAACGGGAAAGGGACTAAAGTTGGGCCTCCGGCACCACACTCATCAGACGAAACGCGGAATTGCTTCCATTTCACGCCTGTCTTCTATGTGGTCCTGGTATTGCTGGGGGCGAGCCGACCCATTCATGCTAAGATGTTAAAGGCTCTACCACTGTTAACTGGTAGAGAATACTATCATATGTTACATTTTTCTATTATATTTATTAATGAACTAAAAATATTTATTCAAATCAGAAACCATATAACATTGCCCATAACCAAGTGAAAGCACAAAGTTCTTACGACTTGTGTAAATCAGCTCGGAACTGATTCAAAAGATCACATAGCCTTAAATTGCTGAGCTGTGGCTTAACAACTAAGTTAGCAGCTCGCAGCAGATGACCCACAAACTGATCAGTGACTGGCAAATAATACCTCTATGTCGATACATATTAATCTGATGTGCAAGTTTGTTTACTGTTTTACTCATACAACCCATGGTCTAGTCTGCAGGTCAATTTTGTCCATCTTCAAGTAAATCTTCTGTTTTCAGCTACAACAATAGTCAATCACAGTGAAAGCCAACCATCAACATCAGACATCAAGACCACTAATGCTATTCCATTCACACCTATTGGCTACATCGAGACATCATTTGTAAATAAGCGCGGTGTACCAAGACAGCCCTCAGTACTGACCAGTGCAAAAGGAATTATTCACATTGATACAAATGTTTTCACCAATCCGGACCATGCAATCAGCGGTTTGGAAGAGTTTTCTCATATTTGGTAAGATATATATTTTTGCTTGCAAAGATTTTAATAACATTCATTTTACATTAAAACATATGATCATTGTTTTTTAAATTACTTAAAATGTTTACTTTTACTGAGTCATGTTTTATAGAGCCTATTAATAGATGGCGTTGATACTGAAACACTTATGGTGTTTTTGTTTAGAAGTATCGTCACTAGATGGCGGTCAGAATAATAGCATGTTTTCTAAGTCACAGTGTTGAAAATATTTGAAAACGATAGACCCTCGCGGACCGACTTGTGCAACTCATACTTACCTGGCGTAGGGGTTACCGTGATCATGAAGGCGGTTCCCCCAGGGCGAGGCCCCTCCATTGCACTGCGGTTGGGTTGACCCCTGCGATTATCCCTAATGCGGATAACTCGGGCGCGTAATTTTTGTTAGTGGGGACTGCGTACGCGCCGTCCCCCCCATAAATACACAATACAATATATAAGGAAATACAAATATAGTCTAGAATTATATTGCGTCTATACAACAACTTCCAATTACAGCCAATCAGAAAACTAACTGTTCCCATGCGGTGTTATCCCCACAACTCAAATGATAAAAAAGGCCCTTACCATCGGCTGAGAACTAAAGTAACCATAGCAACATGTTTCTTGCTATTGGCTTGTCATTTTTGTCCCTTTCTCGCAAATATTTTTTCTAATATCACCCCTAAATTAAATAGGCATTAAAAATGATCATTTCGAAATATGTGATTGCCGATATCCTACATAAAGGAGTGTGTGTTTACGCTTTATTATATTAGTATAGATTTAATCAGAATTTAATAAATATTGCAATAACTTCCCGTATTGTATGAATATTAAAATTTTCCAGGGTAATTTTCCATTTCCACGAGACAGGCAGTGCAAGTGTCCCAGCCAAGGTGTCACCGCCGCGACTGGGCGGAGAGAGGCGCGGCGTGCTGGCTACCAGGTCCCCGCATCGACCCTGCCCTATTGGCTTGTCTCTTGTTAAAATATACAATATTGAAGGTATTACTGATTTCATATTATTTTCATAACACCATCATTTAAGCATGCAATAAATTATCTTACATTCCAATTGGATTAAAAAACAATTATTCAGTTAAGCAGGGTGGGTAAAGCCACGGGAGTCAGTTATTGTAATAAACAATTCACGTAATTTCCCAGTACAGTAGTTAATTTTATATTTTCTAAAACTTACCGTAAATGTCAACATTCAAATGCTAAAATGACAACGAAGGCCTTTGCCATTGGCTAATAATGACCGTTACCATGGCAATCTTGCTTCTTTTGGCTTATATGTTTTGTCTCTTTTTCGCATGACATTTTTTCCAATTCCATTTCCTCCTTAATTAAATAACGTAAAGATTAAAGCCTATATCGTGTCGTAAGTTTAGGGCGTTTTATTAAAATAAGAGTTAATCAAAAATATGCTGTGACTAGCTGTTCCCGTGCGGCTTCATCGGTGTGAAGGTATAAAAACTTTATTTCATTGTTTACATTTGTCAAATTTTCAATTGCAATTCCAAAATAACATGACATGATGACAAACCATGGCAATCTTGCTTCCTTGATGTTGGCAGCAACTTATGGTCTCTTTCCCACATTAAGGTTTTTATCCAAAATACTTACCCCTAAGTTTAATGGTGTGAAAATATGTAGCTTAAAGCGTGACGTAAGTGTAGGGGTTTTTATTAAAAAAAGAATTATTCAAAAATATGCTGTAATTACAGACATCTTAGGCAACAAAGAAGTGTGTGTTTACGCTTTATTATATTAGTATAGAAATATAAACATTTAAATTTTCTAATTATCAGTAAAACAAATCTTTCATGTTATTTCCAGGTAATAAGATATACTTTGAAGGTATTGACATGGTGAATGGGACTCCAGTACTGGACATCAAACCGTACATACCTCAGTACGACTGTCCTACACACGTACTACCCCACACTGTGTCAGAGCGCCCCGCTACAGAGGGTGTTAGTGATGCAGTTGATAACTTGACAATGCCTTTGGACAACTTTGAAATTAGGTAAGTAATCTTAACTTAGGTGCTAATACTAGAGTTCTATACCAACTTGAATAAGCAGGAAGAAGTTATGTATGCATCTCATAAAAGGCTATTAAGGCGAATTCCGATAGCCGTTTGCTTGTTTAATTTGTATTTAAAAAAAATGTACTTCCGGAAATGTGTGCATTTTTAGTTTTTTGTTATTGTGTATTTTTAAACACGTTGTAAATAAAATGCAGTATATAATTCTACTTTTATTAGAATATTATATTATTGTAACAATGTAAAAAATATACGAAATAGAAATATTCCAGGATTACAATCTCTATTAAACATTTATAAAAATATAGATCTGTGATTAAATGCATTCTTAATACTAAAATACCCAAAAATAATATTCGAATCTATAACAATGAAATACTTAAAATGATACAGTAATATTCAAATCTCAAATATAATTTGTATTTGAAAATATCATTAGTTCTTTTGTACTCATAAATACATAGTAGGGTTGCAACGGAGGTTACTTTAACGGAAGCGGAGGTTAACGGAAGCGGAAGTCAATAATAAAATATTAATTGCGATTTATTAAAGAAATAAAAACTAAGACTACGTCATTTCAAAAAGCGCGGCCGCGGCCTGCTTATGGATGTACATGGTTCTATTGGCACCCGGCAATTTTCTTTAATAAAAATTTGGCAACACACTAATAACAACCAAATCTCTACGACAAACGCGCGTCTGTGCCCAAAATGTGAACTGCTAGTTGACCGAGCACGTCCGCGCGAGCCTCATAAACGATACCTAGTAGCTCCTCTCGCGTTAACGACATAAAATAACCGCCGTTTTAACTCCGCATATGAAATAACGGAAGCGGAAGCAGATGCGGAGGTATCATTTTTTGCGGAAGTTCCGCACATGCGGATGCGGAAGCGGAGGTCCGTTACAACCCTAATACATAGTAGTTATTTACTTTAATATAAGGCTGCAAGACTTCATAATTATATGCAACTAAATCTTGTTCCAGTCTCAGTTGAGAATCTGCACAAATATGGCAACAAAAATTATATTCTTATTTCCAACCTTTTTTTATACTTAATCATTACTGTAACTTTGTTTTCCAGTTTAAATCCACGTCTAACGAATCCACTCGGTAATTCAGAAAGTACTGAACATTCTCCCTACGATGATGAATTGTCTCCGGACACGAATCTAATAGCAACCTTGTCACCATCTGATTCACAATCCAGTGACACGATAGATGGAAACTTCCAGAAGTCACCGTTAAGAAGACCAGATGAAAGAGGTGCACCGGACGGTCAAGAACGATTCACACCACCACAGTACGGTGTAAGGGTTGCCTCTTGGATTTCTAATCCTCCATCACAGAGTTATGAAGTCAAGTTTACTGATGATGCACTGGATAGACTTCATGATTTGATTGGGGAACGGGCACAGTCTTTTAAGAGTAATATTGAATGCCTTCTGTCAGAAGACCCGAGGTCTGTGTATGTGAGGAGCAGGTATCCGGATCATGAATATAACTGTGTTTTAGAAGATTTATCTATAAGTTGTATATTTGATGTATCGTCTACTACATGTACGATACTAGCGGTTAGAAGTGCTGACGAATTGCAACAGACCTAATTGTTTGTGTTTGATTTATTGACTTGATCAAGTGTAATTAAATATGATTTTTAAATGGTGTTTTTATTGAAGTTTTTATGATTCAATATAAGACATATCATAAATGGTTTTACTAATTTTATGTATTGTTATTTATACTGTTTAATATGTTTTTTTTATATCTTTTTATAGAATCTAATTTGTTTTCCAGATCCAAAACCTCCAACACTTTCTTGTATAATCAGTTCGAAATGTCTAAGTCTAGCTCCTTTTAAATCAATAGTTTTGATAGATGCATTACGTTCCAATACTATGGGCTCTGTTAACATACTCCAATCTTTACCGTCAGTCGAATATCTGTATTTTATTCTTAAAAACGTTCCGTTCCCCGCATCATCTCTAGGTGTATATTCAATCTTTTCTAAATAATATACATTACCTAAATCAAAGGTTAATTTTAATTCCTCTTTCGAGTTATATTTCTGTATAGGTTTGTGCCAATGTGTATGCCATAATGATGTCAAAGCACCATCAGTCAGATTGCATATTTCCTGACAAGGTTGACAAGGAATGTTACATATCACTTTGACACCTTTAATAACGTTTTTATGTGGATCTTCTAACGTTTTCACTTTAATAAAATCACTCCATTCCGATACGCCATACTCGTTTGCGGCACGAATTCTGAATAGATATTCTGTGCTATATTTTAAATCTTTGAATGTAAATCTTGTTCTTCGTATGTTACTGAAAAGGATTCCATTTTTTTCAATTTCGTAATATACTTTATCAATTTCAGACCATCGTAGTGTTAGACTAGTTTGTGTTTCATCCGCCACTTCGAAGTTATTAGGCGTAGCCAGATTATTCACGTGTAAATTTTTACCTAACACTTTACTAATGCTGGCATAATCTTTCACTTTTATTTGTATATGGTGGGACGTTACATCTAAATTGCCAATTTTTATTAACAAAACCGCTTGTGGTGTGGTATTAAATTTAGTCAAATATGGATTAATTTCGAAATCTTCTTTGAAGAAAAATGCATTTATGGATTTTTCGAATTCGTCGAAGCTTGGTGCTTTTGATATAATGAGGGGCTGGCCATTAATTGCTGCTTTCACATGTTCAACATCTTGTGAAGCCATTATCTGAAGTAACGTCGTTCTTTCTTTCATCATGTTCTCATAATCACCTTTCGTCTTTTCTATATTTATTAGAAGATCTCCTTGTTCGTTTGACGTGGGTCCGTTAACCATAATATCAGTTGTAGCAAACTGTTTTTTCAAGTAATCACTCGATATACCATCGTCTTCGTAAACATTAAACTTCGAGTCTTCATTTGGATATACGGTGAAAATTCTTGTACTTCTGTCTATTTCATTAGGATTATTATTGGGCTTTGTCATTGGTATTATAGCTCCATCTTTTATAAATACAGGAATTTTCCATATAGGTATATCCAAATTGTTAATGACTTTCCCTCCTTGTATTTTTTCTCCAGTAAAGAAATCGATCCAGATTTGATTTTTATCAGGTAGATAAACACCATCACGAATAAAACCTTCTTCATAAATTGGGGCTACTAGTATATTAGGTCCCCACATAAACTGATATTGACAGTATTTGGTGTAAGTGAGGCTTTCATTCGGGAATTCTAGGAACATAGCTCTTATCATCGGCAAGCCTCTAATCGATTCGTGCCCTATCGTGTAGTTGTAAGGTAGAAACATCGATTTTAGTTTTAAATACGCTCTGTTTATACTGATAGCTTCATCGTCGAAGCTAAATGGTGTCTTTGGAATGCGTCCCCATCCGTCCATGTTTAGTTGCAATGGTGTAAATGTCTTCCATTGATAGTCGCGTATATTCACTTCTCTCTCTTTTCCACCATATATCCCATCCATATCGGAACCTATTAAGGGCTGACCCGAAAGTCCAGATCCGATATAAGTCGGTATATGGAAGCGTATGTACTCCCATTGACCGCCAGTTTGATCACCGCTCCAAATGCCAGAGTACCGTTGTGTACCGGCCCATCCGTCTACCATTATAATCATCGGTCTTACGATGGTTTTCGAGACAAATATCTTAGTAACGTCATCAACTGCATTCAATCCGAATGAATAGCCATATCCAATCCAGGCCACGTCGCATTTCAAAGCAACCACTTTCGCTACACTCAGTTCCTTGCTTAAATCTCTTTCTCCTTTTTTGGGATGTAAAGGATCAGCTGGGTGTAAGTTAGATTCAGTCCAAAGAGCTACTTCAACACCTTTTTCTCTGGCGTAATCGGCAAACTCTTTTAAATTCTCTATATCACCGTCTAATGAATCTGTTTGTCCGTACCCTGAACCATAACCATCGTTTGGTATGAACCAACCTAAAGGCATATCATGTCTTCTGTAACGATCGATCATTGCGCGTGCTGAAAATTGATAATTGTCCTTTTCCCCATTCAATGATTCCAGTATGCCTGTTTTATCTCCCATTTCATTCGGTTTATAACTTTTATAGTAATTTCCATCTTCGAATAAGATTGCGCCGGGCGTTTCTGGTGTTGTTTTTACCCAATAATCTCTATTGAATGCGTTTAAATGCGCCTCATAAAACGCATACTCGGGCATGAAGATCGGTTGGCCCGTTAATTCGTAATAATCGCCGAGTATATCACATGGCTCGGAGTTTATAAAATAAAATGCATCAAAATGATCCGTTTTATGGGTAGTTTGAACAAAATCAGGAGTTTCAGATCCGAAGTCGTAGACGCCAGGTTGCCAAGTATGTCTTAGTACGCCATATCCGTAAGATGACCAGTAAAATGGACAAGGGGAAGTCACTCCTCCATCTACCCAGTTATTAGTATTAACTATGTGTATTATATTTCCTTTGTGAGTAAATCTTCCATTTTGCATCCCTCCTCCGAAGAAATACTCGTCTTTCTTTTGATATACCTTTTGTACTGTAATATCGTCATAATAAGACAATGGACTGTATTCCTTCAACACCTCTTTGTTTGTTCTTTTGTCGTATACGCTCATTGTCCCGTCTATCTTATCGAAATGTATTTGAACTTTATTTAATTCTATTTCGTAATGTTTATCAACGTCTTTCAAAGTGGATTTCTTAAATGAATCCTTGTCATAATCGGTGATATCTTTAACAGTGATTGTTGCGATATCATCAGAATTGTTTGGTATTGGATAGTCAATAAATTCTCCATTAGGTGACATGTAGAATCTAAAAACATGACTGTTTAAAATGTATACTTTTGCCGTTTCGCCCGTTTTGTATTTGATTAGGTAATCTTCATCTCTTTTTGTAATATCTCCGATACCACCAATGATTCTCATGTTGATGTTTTCAGTGAATAACGATATCTGAGTGTACCCGCGGTAACCTGTAAAAAATATTAAATTGAAAAAAAAAATAGTAAAAAAATATAGCCTATGTTACTCAGTGATAACGTAGTCTTTTAATGGTGAAAGAATTTTTAAAATCGGCCCAGTAGTTTTTGAGTTATTTCAATACATACAAAAATACAAATCTTTCCTCTTTATAATATTAGTATAGATAAAATAATAAAAAAGTACACATACACTTAGATAGCAGCTTTTGTAATACAAGATTTTAAACACGAAAATACATCTTAAAACTGCGTCGGTTAACAGCGACGAGTTAAAGCATGGCCTTCATTCTTATAAAATGAATAAGTGAGCACTTGTGTTTATCTTTGACTAATTTGTGTTAATGACCACTATGTCACAAAAGTACATCTTTGGCTCGAGCTACATTGTCGCAAATAATTACCATATTTCCATACAAAGTTTTGTAAGCTATTTATAGAAATGAATGGACTATTCCAACTATACCAGAGATGTTAAAAATATTAGAATAATAAACATTACGTTTTTTTCCCAGAGATTATTTTTTTAATTTGCAAAAGAAAGATTTTTTCTTTATATCACTTTAACTGTTATTTCTGTGTCCAAAACATTTACATATATTATTTAAATCCATACTTTTATACTTATCTATACTATATACTATAATATAAAGAGGAAAGATTTGCATTTTTGTATGTATTCGATTCACGTAAAAACTACTGGGCCAATTTTAAAAATTCTTTCACCATTAGAAAGGTAATTTATCTGTGAGTAATATAGGCTATATTTGATTATTACTAATGTTTAGGAACTATTTATATTTCTGGACCCGGCGTTAAAAAACCACTAAATTTTAACTTTTCCCGGCTTACGCTGCCTAAATCGTTAGAGGTATATAAAAATGATGTATGGAGCAATTTTAAATCTCAAAAAGTTCTACAGACAAGTCCGTGATAGAATATATCTATCTTTAACGGTTTTCTTACAATAACCACTTTTTTGTTTGCAAAATGAATTAAAAACCGCACGCTATTTACGTCGTTGTTTTATTGGTTTCACTATTAATCCTTATCAAAATAAATACTTTTGTTATCAGGAGAATTTAATGTAGAATAAAATTGTCCTTAACAGTATTTAAATTGGTCTAATAGTTTAGAAGATATGTCGAACACAAACAATAAGGATAACCAAAAATCAGCGCACAAACTTAAAAAAAAAAATAGAATCTTCCATCAGTAGATTAATGCTATTATTCTTCATGTGTATATTATATTCGAATATACACATATTTAAAAATGTAAACTAAAATATTATTGTAACATTGGTAAAGATTTATGAAAAGGGGCGTTATTTTATCAAAACTTAATTCGTACCTTATCATGATTTCTAATTAAACTTGTCGAATAACGAAACCTGTGTTCTAATATAACAGATTATTGTAAACAAAGTACATACCAATTCCACTTTATTAACCTTTTAAGCTGCCACAGACTCACAGATTTTATGCTGTTGTAGACAAAGGTAGGTATGTTATGGTATATTACGGTAAATCCGATAGTGCATGCGAGTTTCAATCGCTACCCGATAATGCCGATCGTACTCGACCAAACAATAATATGATACCAGTCGCTAGTGCACAATATGCATAACAAAATATAATATGCTTAAAAATGTTTTTTGTAAAGATCGATAAGGATTAACATGCCTGCATGCAAAGTTCTCTTTCCCGCGCAAAAAAAGTCAAAATCGCGCGAGAATTTTGCGATCGATTTTTTTAGAGTTCTGTAATCCTTGTCATGCGCAATTGCAGCATTTCACAATTTTGACGAAGAAAAATTTTTAGATATTTTTATACCAAGTTATATAAAATTTCATTTTGTTTTTGAAAGATGATTTTGACAAAACTTAAAAAAATTGAAACTGTCATGACTTACTTTTGAATTCGATGGCGGTGAAATATTTAACCAAGGAAATAGATTAATTTTTGAATTATTTAAGTAAAGCCTTCCCAAATCTTCCCTTTGCAGTTGCAGTTGCAATTAACGAGAACAAATATGGACCAGTTACTAATATATCCACACTGTAATCTTAGTCTCATTTTAAAACAATTAAGATTAGAAAGTATTTATTTGGTACGTTTGTATATGGTTTGTACAAACTGGTTTATCCATATTCCGATAATTTTTGTTTGGTTTAAGCATCAATTCAATTTATAACCTGTGGTACAGATTGTCTATCTATCTGAAAGGCATTATTTTATAGTCTATGTAATTGGTTCATGATCTGTCGTTTTTGTTGGAGTTTCTTTCAATTTTGATTACTCACTTCGCCTTTTAGTGTTTTATTAAAAATATTTAAAACTATAATAAATTAAAATAACTAAACAGTAAGTATTTTCACCCTGCTAACTTAAAGATTATTACATGTTTTTAAAGTTTACAATAAGCAAAATGTTTTTGTTAACCTGACATACCGGCATTGTATAAATTATTGTTTTTATAGATGTTCCTTACTCGATCAGAATATGACCGTGGTGTTAACACATTCAGTCCTGAAGGTAGACTTTTCCAAGTGGAATATGCTATTGAAGCCATTAAACTTGGGTCCACGGCCATTGGGATTTGTACATCCGAAGGCGTAGTTTTGGCTGTCGAGAAAAGAATTACTTCGCCACTTATGGAACCAACAACCATAGAAAAGATCGTAGAAGTAGATCGTCATATCGCTTGCGCTGTGTCTGGATTGATGGCGGATTCCAGGTAATATTTAAATTACAGTCACAAGCAGTTCATAAACTTGTATTACTAATCGTCATGTGGTCAACTGCAGTGTATTATAAATATACATCAAGAGCTATAATTAATAATCATATCCCCTACCTTATCCTACTCCTGTAGAGTCCTTTAAATAACTCTATTATTCGTCATCTCAGTCACCACTTCCTTCTTGGTCATATCACCTTTCACACATTCCATCCATCTCTTTCTGGGTCTACCTCTACTGGTGTACCCCACAGTCATAAATAAATAATAAGTTTAATACTATTTTTTTTAATCCTGCGAATGGAGTTACAAGCAAAATTATTAGTCATCCATAGACAATTGTCAAGAAATATTAAGTATACATTTATTGTTTTCCAGGACTCTAGTTGAGCGTGCTCGTGTAGAATGTCAGAACCACTGGTTTGTGTATAATGAGCGTATGACGGTGGAGTCATGTGCGCAGGCGGTGTCCAATCTGGCTATACAGTTTGGTGACAGCGATGATGATAGCGGCACTGCAATGTCCAGACCGTTTGGTGTTGCTGTAATGTTTGCAGGTATTCATACTAAGTAAACAAATTCAATGTGAAAATGATTATTACATATTTTTACTCATAGATTTTTTGGTTAAAATAATGATTCTCCATAGTTACATTTTTCTCTTAATTTGTATTTATATGTAGATGTTACTGTAAATATTTTTTAAAAATTCGTAAATCTCGTGTTTGAAGACTTATTTTAAATATCTGTTTAAGGTATTGATGAGAAAGGTCCTCTCCTCTTCCACATGGACCCCAGCGGTACATTTGTGCAGTATGACGCTAAAGCTATAGGCTCTGGAAGTGAAGGGGCACAGCAGAGCTTAAAGGTAACATATCTTACTAATAAATGCTAAATTTTAGATGGATGTTTGTTAGAGTTTGTAGCCTAAATTGCTGAATGGAACTTGAATTGGTATAGATGTAGAACATAGTCTAGAATACATAGGCTACTTACTTTTGTTTTTTAATTCGCGGACACAGTCGCGGGAGAAAGCTAGTCTAACTAAACTAATGTATTGTTTGTGTTCGCGATATCTTCTAAACTATTTATCCAATTTAAATACTGTTAAGGACAATTTTATTCTACAATAAATTCTGACAATGAACACATTTATTTGGATAAGGATTAATATTGAAACCAATAAAACAACGACGCAAATAGCATGCGTTTTTTAATTCGTTTTGTAAACGAAAAACCGGTTATTGTAAGCAAACCGTTAAAGAAAGATATATGCCATCGCGGTCTTTTCTGTAGATCTACAATTCCTTAATACATCATTTTTATATAACTCTAACGGTTTAAGCAGCGTAAGCCGAGAAAAGTTAAAATTTTGTGATTTTTTAACGCCGGGGTCTAGAAATACGCTTTTTATTAATTGTTCCTCGACATTAGTAATAATAAAATATAGCCTATGTTACTCACAGATAAATTACCTTTCTAATAGTGACAGAATTTTTAAAATCGCCCCAGTAGTTTTAGCGTGAATCAAATACATACAAAAATACAAATCTTTCTTCTTTATAATAGTACTAGCTTTCGCCCGCGACTCCGTCCGCGTGGAATAAAAAAAACAAAAGTAAGTAGCCTATGTGTTCTTCCAGACTACGTTCTACATCTATTCCAAATTTCATCCAGATCCGTTCAGCCGTTTAGGCTACAAACTCTAACAAACATCCATCCATCCATCCATCTATCCATCCATCCATCCATCTAAACTTTCGCATTTATAATATTAGTAAGATTAGTAAGATAGATTAAGTGTTTACGAATTATATTTTATTTTCAGGAAGTCTATCACAAATCGATGACCTTGAAAGAGGCTATCAAATCTGCTCTGACCATATTAAAGCAGGTAATGGAGGAGAAACTATCGGAGAACAATGTGGAGGTGGTCACGATGACACCCGGAGCAATGTTCCACATGTTCACTCGGGAGCAGCTGTCCGAGGTCATTAAAGATATCCCTTGAGTTTGTAGAACTTAGGCATGGTTGGATTGTTTAACTGTTTCGACAATGACTTGTATTGACACCTTTTATCAAAGAGTTACAGATATATGTAAAACCTATACATAGGCATATAAAATTGCATAAAAGAGAAAACCTTAGCAATCAAGATATCTTACTTATTGGGAATAAATTAAATTAAATTACTTTTATGTCATTTTCTATGTCTAAGTAGGTTTTTACCTATTTTCTGACCGAACCAATCGATGGCAGCGCTTCTCAAGTCTAAACATCTTTGTTTGGCTATAGACTAACAAAGATATCTGACCGGGTAGGAGTAAGTCGAACTAAATTATGACACCTCACTATCATCCTCCAGTTAATGACAAAACCTTTTTATACTGACAACAACGCCTCTAATTATTTCTCAGCCCCTTACCCCGTTGGGCTTCCAGGGCCCATAGGCGTTGTCGCCCATAAGGAGGTGTTGTTGCCCACTTGTGGGCGTTGTCACTCGATAGTGGGCGTTTTATCACCATGTAGGCGTTATCGCCCTCTTGTGGGCGTTTTATCAACTAGTGGGCGTTATCACTCACATGGTGGCGTTGTCGCCCACTAAAGGGCGTTGTTTCCCACTTAAGGAAAACACTGATCTGAGCGTAATTCTGTGTCAATACAGAACTCCACAGTTATTTTGTTTGAAATGTATGTAAAATAATCCAATCATGCCTTTACTTAATGTAATTAGGTAATATTTGAAGTAAATTGTAAACCCGTTTTGTATAACTTTATGTATTGAACACAGTAGAAAATATATATTGATATTTGTAGTATACAAAAACATAAATTGGCTTGTTTATATGTATTTATATATTTGATTATTGTATTAGCGGTACAATTTTTTTTCAAATACTACTTGTGGTGCGGTTTTTTCAAGAATCTTGCAGTAAGTATTCAAAAGTTTAATAAAAAAAATATTCATAAAGATTGCATTTTCTTTACAACTGATTATTCAGAAGAGAACTCAACTGTTATTTACTTAGAGTAGGTATGTATTAACTTTTGGACATTAGATATTACTTATATTGAGTAGTTGTACTTTAGTTCATTATGTAGTTAAAAATAAATTTATTTTTTTGGTATAACGCTCAGAAAGGGAGTATTTCCCCTACCTATGTCCCATCCCTCTCTAAAACTCCCATCCCATCCTTTCCTTGTCAGTACGTACAGTCGGGGAAACTGTCGGTGTTCCCCTACAAAACTACAATCGTTTGAACATTTTGAAACGAGACGCGGAACGAAATCAATACAACGCAGATAAATGTGTACGAAAGTCTATAGTGATAGACGGCTAACTTCTTTTTATTATTCTGCCTTTGTTCGCACTCACTGCTATCTAATTAGTTATATGTTTTCGTTGCAATGAACAAGGCAATTTTTCCTTAAAGAACACCGCGGATTACCGCGACTGTACTTCTTAAGGAATCTAAGATTAGTCGAGGAATCGCGGAATCGCTTCCACTTCCTGTTTTCTGTGTGGTAACAATGAAAGATGTTTTACCGTTTAATTACATAAGTTTTACATTAAAATACAATAAACAATGTAAAAACAGTTAATAATGGCGATTCCGGAGCTGCAGTGGAGCGAGTCAGGTTCCAGGAACACTATACAGAACCTCTCCAAATTGAGGCTCGAGAGACAGACTTGTTGAATACAAACACACGTAATGTATTTTGTTCTCAATAATAAATCTCAGTTCTTAAACTTGGCTTTTATTGATGAAACATTTAAATAAATAAATAAATAGAATTTTTATTGCCACCAAATAAAAAACTACATAAGACATTTAATACACAGAAACCTTAGAGCT
>LD689021.1:1192528-1204870 GCA_003118335.3 Papilio memnon
TAACAAACAGATCATTCATTCAGAATCATTCGGTAACAAAAATCCGAACCAGCAAGTCCGGTGAGCGCGCTTTTTAACATTCGCGTGTTACGCCCGCTCTTTGATTTATTCATAATTTTTTTCGGTTTTCACGGTGATCGAGGACTACGATTAGCTTCATAACCGTGCACGCACCGGCTCACTTAATTCCTGAGTTACCGCATCACCGATAAGTATTTTTAATTTGAATAAATTATTATTTAAGGGTGTTATCGGTGCGTTATGACCGCGTTTGATAATAATACCGGTCACAGTTAAATTAGAGATGGGAAATGAAGTAATTGAAACAATTCTTACAGCATTAATTTAATTATCACTAAAAGATTGGTATAAGTTTAGTATTATCTACACTAAGAGTGTGATTAACCATTTAGTTAACTGTATTTTTTATGTTTCAGAGTTTTTGTTATGTCTAAAAACTATGACGTAAATAATAGAAGTCACTAACAACTATTACTTCATAATAAGCCATTTGAACAGACATCTCTCCGAATGAAATAATGATGGAGTGAATGAAGGTGCGAGTGAATGAGTGAATGTGAATGTATATCGATAATCGTTCAGTTCATGTACGATAACATCACTATGGTAGTTTAACATTACGCACGTTAGATGTCGTGGTGTTCGCGGCGTTGGGAACTAACAAAATGAACGATAAAGATGTCACGCGTTTTAATAATTTCGGTCTTAGGGTACGATTGCGCCACCAGATTGGCATATTTTATGAGTGTAGTTTTTTTGAACCAATAAATATAAAGGTCGTTTAATTTGCGATACTGGTGATAATATGTATGCTTTATAAGTAACTAGCTGTTGCTCGCGACTTCGTCCATGCAATATTAAGATTAAAAAGTAGCCTATAATATGCCCGTATATCAGCTTTAGTGAGTCCGGTCGAAATCGGCCCAGTCGTTTCGAAGATTACCCGGAACAAACGCGGCTTGCGGACAGACAGACAAAAAACTTTTAAATTCGATTTTCGTTATCAGCAACGCAAATACATCATCTTCCCGATATCTGCAATTTTTCTTTTGATTTTACAAACAGACACTCCAATTTTATTATATGAATGAAAAGAAAAGAATAGATGATTTAAAAAAAGTTTAGATGGATGGATGTTTGTTAGAGACTGTAGTCTAAACGGCTTAACGGATTGCGATGAAATTTGGTATAGAAGTAGAGGATAGTCTGGAGAACACATACTCAATTTTGTTTTTTAATTTCTCGCGGACGGAGTCGCGGGCGAAAGCTAATATAAACATAAGACTTACCAATTGGTATTCGAGTGTTCACGACTTGCGCTATTGTAATTACTACCTATTTTATGTAAAATATCTTAGTTTTTAAGATTCTTTGAATATCTATAAATAATTAATTTACATCTTTTTTTTCAGATTCATAACAGCGATGCCACACACAGGTAAGAATTCTTTTATAATTATTTGTAACAAATATTTCAATATGAATTCAACCAGTTATCTAAAGTAGCAGTAAAATAAATAAATAAATAAAATTGTCCATATCACACCTATTGGTCCCCACTGTGGGACTCGGAAACCAATCAAGTTAAGGGTGACTATGCCATAATCAACCACGCTGGCCCAGTGCGGTTTGATTTCAAACATCGATAAATCTCTTCTGATATATGCATTGCATCACGATGTTTTCCTTCACCGTATGAGCATCAGAAAAACTCATTAGTTCACAGTGTACCCGTAGGAACAAGAGCAAGTTGATGATAACATTGGTACAGTGGCGGTAATCCGCGGTGTTCTTTAAGGAAAAATTGCCTTGTTCATTGCAACGAAAACATATAATTAATTAGATAGCAGTGAGTGCGAACGAAGGGATAATAAGAAAAATACTAATCGACTTTTTTGTACAGATTTATAAGCTGCGTTGTATTGTTTTTTGTTCCGTGTCTCGTTTCAAAATGTTCAAATTGTAGATTTTAAGGTTCACTGCCAGTTTCTCCTACTGTACATGGCGGATATCAAACCTGCACCGGACCGGTCTGGTCGAGTGCTTAACCACTGTACCATCGACTCTCAATTAACACAATGCGTATAGCGCAAAATAAATCTAATCTATACTAATATAATAAAGCGTAAACACATACTACTTTGTGGCGTAAGATGTCAGCAATTACAGCATATTTTTGAATAATGATTTTTTTAGTAAAAAGCCCTACACTTACGTCACGCTTTAGGCTATATATTTTAACGCTATTAAACTTAGGGGGTAAATAAATTTGATAAAAATCCTAATGTGGGAAAGGGACCAAACGCTAAAAGCTGCCAACATCAAGTTTTTATAATTTCACGCGGATGAAGCCGCACGGGAACAGCTAGTTAATATTATAAATGCGAAACTTTAGATAGATGGATGTTTGCCAGAGTTTGTAGCCTAAACGGCTGAAAGTATCTCGATGAAATGGCATAGATGTAGATGATAGTTTAGAAGAACACATAGGTTACTTACTTTTTTATTCCACTCGGACAGAGTCTCGAGCGAAAGCTTTAATAAAATACCAACTAAACGGGTAATTCCCTTATCTTTATATTTAATTGTAAATCATTAAAATCGACTGCACATATAAAACAAATTTACATTTGCCAGCCGAAACTAAGTGCTATAATTATTCCTTGATATCTGTTAGGAGACTACAAGCTCAAATCTTAATTAAACTAAACGTCGGTTCTTAAAAAGATACCTCGCGTAATCATAAGCGTTTCAAAGAACCCTGACCACTGCCCCCGGACCATTAACGGTAATTAAGGCAATCGGCAGTCGAATCTCGTATTAAGATTACATCCGATCCGTATCGGAAAGCGGCCCACCCGGGCATAAGTGACCGGTTCTCTAATACATTATATATGTTTTAATGTACAGTTTTCTTACCGATGATTTGAAATCGGTTTCCTTCAAAATCATTTTTAAATATACTATTATTATCCGACTAACAAGGATGGTAATATTTTTCGCTCGTATGTTTGTTTGAATGTAACAATAATAGCCTATAGACTAAAGAACTGCACTAATTTTGCCGAATAAGTTGTTATAATTTAAAAAATATCTTATACAATGTTAAAACTAAACTACGAACAAATAGAAAACCTCTTAGTAACTAACCACACACACACACAAATGAATTCATACATATAAACACACTCACATGCCCAAACATTTGTATATGATCACATATATAATTATGTACCTAGATTAAAAGAAGGCCTCCTGTAATACAGGTCCCCACCTAGCTCAGGAAGCAAAGCCCCAATAATTATTGTGCAACCGATTTGATTAATAAAGTGTTTTTTTATTATTATTCCACTAGCTGTTCGCGTTCGCTGTTCGCGGCTTCATCCGCTTGGAATTATAAAAACTTTATTTTTTTGTTTACATTTGTCAAATTCTAAATTGCAAATGTCAAAATACCAATTACCGTGTGTGTTTACGCTTTATTATATTAGTATAGATTTCCCCGGAGTGTCATAGGATATATTGCAATGGCACAAAACACACATAGATGACGTGAGAATTGAAATTAAAAAAAAAATGTAATAAAACCGACTTCCAATCTCAATCGATAAAACTTTTGTCTTTTTAAATCCAATAAAACTGATCGTGTGTCATTTTGAAATAAAAAAAAACATTTCAAAGTTCTATTCTCCATTAATTCTACGCAAAGTCGAGTGTACGAGCTAGTAAAATTTAAACGATGTAATATTAAACATGATATTTATCGTAATATCTCATACGGTATGTAAACGCGATGATATCACAGTTATAAACATATTCAATCTCATAGATACGGCATAATATGTTAGAAGATATTTCATTAGAGGGATCACACACGTCGTTTCCGGATTTCTTTAGACGCCTCTTGGATTTTCTTGTATCTCTAGCTACCTAATAATCTTAATGAGCGTGCTGAGGTTTGGATGCGGCGAGGCAAAGGTTTAATCGATAGGGTGAATAATAACGATACGATGAATTCCAACACTACTTTTATTTAAAGAATTTTAGACGTGATGTTGGGAAGATAAACGAGATGGTAGCGACTGGGACATGAAAATCGAATTATCTGTTACTACCTTTTGCCCGTGACTCCATCTAAGTGGAATTAAAAAACAATAGTAAACCTACGTGTTATTCAAGATTATGGTATACATTTATGCCAAATTTCATCGAGATTCAGATGTTTATAAAAACTCTAACAAACATTCATACATCTAAAATTTCGCATTTATTATATTAGTAAGAAGTAAGATTAATCACTGTTTTATTAGGCAGCAACCGCCGGTCTCAAATTTGCATTAACTGTAAGCAATGAAGCTAATGCCCTTATACGCATTTGCAGATGCGTTGTCTACCCTTAATCAACAGAAGAGGGGTCGCACAGAAAGAGAATATTTGTCAAATTTCCTAAAGAGAACTAAAATGAGTACTCCGATACGCACATTAGACAAAACGCGGAATTGCTCCCACTTCACGCCTGTCTTCTGTGTGGTCGTGGTACACCGGACGAGTCAGCCCAATCGTGCGAAGATGTTAAAGCGGGCTCTACCACTATTAAAAAGTGTTTGAACTGAAATTTTTGTTTCCTTAGTAACTCTTATACTGTCGTGTCGCTTATCACAGATACATAGTTCATAGGCATAGTGTCAAATGATATTAATGGTTGTATGTACATTCATGAGTCGACCGGCACGTACGTTATCAATGGTATGGATCTAACGCATCGCAATGAACGCGCTCGTCCGGTTTCTGGGAGTTTTTATCGACGTCATGACGCCGCGCCGCCGACGGCCGAGCTTTTGACGCCAAATTAACTTATCGGGTTTTCTGGGCGGCCGCAATTCAAAACGACGAGTACTAGAATAATATGGATATGACTAGATTAACTGACCATACACCAAAGTGGTATCCCTTAGGGGACTATTTAAGGTCTTTGAGTGCGGTAGACAATGATAGAAAATACAAAATAAAGGACTAACTATCAAAACAAAAAATAATCTATACTAATATAATAAAGTGTAAACACACACTTCTTTGTTGCCTAAGATGTCAGCAATTACAGCATAATTTTTGAATAATATTATACTTTTTTAATAAAAACCCCCAACAATTACGTCACGCTTTAGGCTATATATTACGTTATTAAACTTAGGGGATAAATAAATTGGATAAAAACCCTAATGTGGGAAAGAGACCATAAGTTGTAGCCAACATCAAAGAAGTAAAATTGCCATCGCTGTTCTTTGTGTATTTGACATTTGCAATTGAGAATGTCACAAATGTAAATAATAATATAAAGTTTTTATAATTTCATGCGGATGAAGCCGCACGGGAACAGCTAGTCGATTAATAAAAACCAATTGATCTACGCCGGTATTTAAATCATTTTGCAAATTATATATATTTTAGACAAGAAAATACTCTTGCAAGATTTCAGACTGTAACAGACGATAGCTACTAGTTTTGTTTTAATATTATAACATAACTTTCTTATCCATATTAATATAACCGCTGCAGTTATCGCTCGTTCCATATCAAACGTATCTAAAACATCACATTCGATTTTCTACTTCGATGTTTACAACTGTGTTACAATTTGACGTCATAAACTTTTATATTTTATTGTTAATTAATTGAATCGGAAAAGAACCCGGTCTTCGATAGATGTACCAACCGAGGTGCAATCTTCCATAACATCAATGTAATAATCGATTTTATTATATTCGTACTAATAAATAACGATTCGATGTATGAAATATCGTGAAGTCTGCGATTGTGAAACGGTTAAGATTATTTCTTGTCGAATGTCGAAATGTAACCTCAAAATTGGACATACTTTATTCAAAGTTCAAAATAATAAGAATTATCTATTAATTTAAGGTTATTTTTTGCTGAATAACAGAGATTTTTAATTAATACGTTATTATACGATTGCTTTGACAGCGTAGAAACTCATGGGGATGATTCTATAATTAAAAATATACTCTTACTAGCTGTTGCTCCCGACTTTGTCCGCGTGGAATTATAAAATATAGCCTATGTTACACAGAGATAACATAACTTTTTAATGGTGAAAGAATTTTTGAAATCGGTCCAGTAGTATTTGAGTTATTTCAATACACAAAAAATCTTGCCTCTTTATATATTAGTACATATAGATTAGGTATATAGTTAATCTCTGAACAATAAGTCATCATCATCAACTTGCCCTTATCCCTTACGGAGGGTCGGCACAGTATGTGCTACTCTTCCATACATTTCTATCAGCCGTCATATCTGAATCCACTCCCTTCTTAAGCATATCCTCTTTCACACAATCCATACTTTCTTCGGTCTTCCTCTTCCTTTGTAGCCATCCACATTCATACTTAACACTTTCTGGTTTATGTCCCCATCTCGTCGCATAACATGTCCATACCACGCTAACCTTCTGCTTCTCAATTTCAAATCCGTGAACAATAAGTACCACCAATAAAATAATTGACTCATAAAAATTGCCTGACAGTTATCGAGCGCACTTTCATCGAGGCGTTCGCAATAACTTCACCTAATTACATTTTTACAAAGACAGCTCAGAATTTAATTAAGACTAAGCAATAAAAACCGAATACGGTAACGAAACTTACGTAAAACTTTTTCATGCTTCACAAAACTGTATTCAGTCGACAGGGCCGGATTTGTTTCGTAATTTTGTAGCAAGAAATGTAAGTACGTCACACTATTGTAAAGGAAATATTAAAAAAACCGCAATCATTTCTTTACTTAATAATTCATCTAATATTAAAAATACGAAAGTTTAGATGGATGTTTGTTAGAGTTTGAAGCTTAAACTGCTTAACGGATCTGGATGAAATTTGACATAGATGACATAGAGACATGATTTAACAAGTTGTTGGTCCGTTTGAATTTAACAAATTTTTATTATGTGATTTTTTTTTGTACAATAAGGTGGCAAACGAGCAAGCGGCCACCTGAAACCGCCGAAATGGCGAAGCGACCTTTGCCCATAGACATCCGCAATTGCAGATGCGTTGTCTACCCTAAATCGACGGAGGAGGAGACGCACATTAAGAGGATATTTCCCCTTCCCATGCGTCTGCTCCACCGTCAAATCCACTTACCCATCCAATCCTTTAAAGCGGGCTCTACCACTGTAAAATGCTATCTTATACTACTAGTCCGTCCCTGTTCGTCTTTGATATTGATGAGTTCTTAAAAGCAACGCGAACTTTTGTAACATTTAACATAAAAACATTTAGTGCGTTGTAAAAATTAAATTGAGAACGATTATGTTTTTAACAGTTCTTGTTACGAATAAGAAGTGAAAACATTAACAGAACAGTACAGATTATGTTTATTGCCGTGACACTTGTACTTAAGGACATCTCTGATTATCTTTGAAAAATAGAAACAATGGTAGATGAGTTTCGTAAATGTTTAAAGACGGTGGAAACTAAAAATAAGACAGAAAAATGTTTATTAACAAAGTCTTAAATTTAGAGTGGTAGAGCCCGCTTTAACATCTTAGCACGAATGGGTCGGCTCGCCCCCAGCAATACCACGACCACACAGAAGACAGGCGTGAAGTGGGAGCAATTCCGCGTTTCGTCTGATGAGTGTCGTGCCAGAGGCCCAGTTTTAGTCCCTTTCCCGTTCCACCCTTTTCTCATAAGGAAAGGATTGGATGGGAAAGTGAATTTGACGGTGGAGCAGACGCATACGAAGGGGAAATATCCTTTTAATGTGCGTCACCTCCTCCGTCGATTTAGGGTAGGCAACGCATCTGCTATTGTGGATGTCTATGGGCAGCGGTCGCTTCGTCACTTCGGCGGAATTAGGTGGCCGCGTGCTCGTTTGCCACCTTATTGTATATAAAAAAAAAGAAAGTCACACTTAATTCGTATTTGCCCGTTAGTTCTATAAGAGCGGGCACACCTTTGACTAAATCGCACAACTGCGATTGTCGATTGTTTCGCAGCAAATTTAACTGTTTAGTTGCACAACTAATCGAGTAGTATCGCACCTCCATAAAAGCTCATAGGAATCAAAGCGCGACTAAACAGTTGTTTGATAGTTTAGTTTCAGGTGTGCGCACGCAGTTAATGTCATCATGGTCAGATCCGGTGATCAATATGGTATACAAAAATAGTTTAATTTGAATATTTAAGTCACGGAACAAATTTATTAAAAGAAATTAACGCGTGTGGTATCACTAAGTGATAAACTTAAAGCTTTATAACTTAAGATGACAACTTAAACTAGTTCCGTTCACATTAAACAGATAATAATCTAAACATCGTGACTTTTTTTTAATTACATTTTTTTAAATGAAAATTTTGTTGAACATCCTCAAAATTGCAATTAAAAATGTTAATCAATTTAACCGTGTAGTATTTTGGGTTAATTTTATTTCCTTATCGCGCCTAATTGGAATAAAAATCATAACACAATCGAGAATCCAACCCTGTACTGTTTTCATCCGTCGGGTCTGTCCGTAGTTCATCATCAACCTGCCCTTGTACCTACAGAGTGTCGACACAGTTCTGTTCTTCCATACATCTCTATCTGCCGTCATATACGTATTCACTCCCTTAAGCATATCTTCTTTCACATAATCCATCCATACTTTCATCGCTCTTCCTTTGAAGCCACAACCTTCTGTTATTATAATAACCTTAATAATATTTCATGAGAGTTTAAATAAGGTTATATGACAACAATTGACAAAAATGTTTAGATAGATAAATGTAATTTTTAACAGAAAAGCAATATCAAATAATTTATTGTCGCCTAATGATTTTCATATATGGACACCACATCTGTTCAATCTTGCGTCTCTCAATCGTCTTGGGATCTTCGGTGACTTGTTTTCGTATTTTAAAAGCTTTTGGTTTCAAAAACTTGAGATCATCAGTGCTGATACTTTGTTTAACCCATTTTACACCATATCCAGACCCTGTAATTATTAACTAACGTAATTTAACGCAGAAGTAAAAGACATTTTTTAACTAAGAGACTAGTCACGTATAATTATTTAGGCAATTTCATTTCATTTCCAATCGCACGCTTGCACGCTTGGTTTTTTTCTTACTAATTTAGAAGTTTATATGGATGGATGTTTGTTAGAGTTTGTAGCCTAAACGGCTGAACGGATCTGGATGAAATTTGGCATAGATGTAGTACGTAGTTTGGAAGAAAACATGGGCTACTTACTTTTGTTTTTTTTTTTAAATTCCACGCGGACGGAGTCGCGGGCGAAAGCTAGTTATATTACGTAAAGTGGCAAACGAGCAAGAATCCACCTGAGTTTGTCGAAATAGCGATTCACCCGCTACCCATAGACATTCGTAACTACAAATGCGTTGCCTATCTTTAATCGACGGAGTAGAGGAGCCACAGAAAGAGAATTTCGCTTTCCTATGCGTCCCCTTTCTCCGCCAAATTCACTTCCCTTTCCCATCATTACCTTATAAGAAAAGGGTGGGAAGTGAAAGTTGGCTTATATTAAGGTTCCAGCACTCATCAGGCGAAACGCGAAATTGCTTCCTGTCTTTTGTCGCTTGCTTTTGGGGTCTTGGTATTGCACCGGACGAGCGGTACATTCGTATAAAATATATTATTGCGTGCTCTTCCACTGCTACTATTCGTGGAAATAGGGTTTAAATGTTGAGGGTTCAAAATATGTTCTAAATTCAAACGACGTAATATACCAGTCATGGGTTTCGTATAACACAAATGTATATTAAAAACTAATGATATTAAAAATTTGTTAAATATATGCAAATCAACAACTTGCCCTTATCCCTTACGGAGGGTCGGCACAGTATGTGCTCTTCCATACTTATCTATCAGCCGTCATATCTGAATCCACTCCTTAAGCATATCCTCTTTCACACAATCCATCCATACTTTCTTCNNNCAAACTCACTATCATGATTGTCGATAATATCTGGCCTCAGAGTCCCCAGGGTGTAATATTTTAAGTTGTCGACCGCCGACGTGTACTCCTCGCATCTACACCTGTCCATACCGACTGCTTAAACACATAAAAACATTAAATTCACATTCAAAACATACGTAATCGAAAACAATCTAAATCGAATTGACAAATTTCGAAATGTCAAATTGCATAATGACGTCTGTGTTAAAATAATAAATAGTAGTGATGTAATCATAAGCGATTTTTCATATCGATTAAAATAGATAACGAACTCGATGCATATCTATACTAATATAGTAAAATTTAAACGTACCTTTGTTATGTAAGATGTCAGCAGTCACAACATATTTTTGAATAGCCTTCTTTTTAATATATGGCCCTATTTATGGCACTAATTATCCAATTTAATAAATTCTTATTTAGTTCGATAGTCACCTATATTAATTAGAAGAATTGATCTTCGAAGTAGGCCTAACATTAGGTTAGGAAATATTGGAAGTTGACGAAATGTATTCCAACAACCAACGACTTTTAGATTATACAAAACAATCATTGCTTCAATTTTTTTTTAAGTTACAGGCTTTCGCAAGCGACTCCGTCCGCGTGGAATTAAAAAACAAATGTCAGTAGCCTATATGTTCTTCCAGACTATACTCTACATCTATGCAAAATTTCATCGAAATCCGTTCATCCGTTTAGGCTACAAACTCTAACAAACATCCATCCATCTAAACTTTCGCATTTATAATATCAAGTATGTTTTTTTATTATTAAATATCATGTAAATATGCTTTTAGTGTCTAATACTGTAATGGGAACATCTTAAAAAACACTATTAATGTGTCTTCCGCAAACATAAGCTTTGAACGCATCGGTTCTCGTCTCAAACGCTAGCCTACCACCGCGCCAATTGGCGGCGTTATAAAATCAGTCACAAGTTATAAACCGTGCAATAACTTGTGCGATATACGAGCTATATTCTCGCCAACAACGAAAAAACACTAAACAACCTTTTACGGCCGGCCGATTGTAAAACTGGAAGCATATTAGCGATACAGCAATCTCCTTGCGCGTGCAAATCGTATTTTTAGAGCGATTCCTCGAAACTCACATCATAAAAAGTAAACATTACAATGGCTCCTACGCATATTGTTGTAACACGAAAAATTAGATTTTTCATAAGCAATTATTGTCAATGTTATCAAAAGACTAAACAATAATAGAACCATCCATTTCAAGTTATTTAAACGAGATATTCAAATGTTATTATCAAGAACTAGCTGTTTCCTTGCGGCTTCATCCGCGTGAAATTATAAAAACTTTATTTTATTGTTTACATTTGTCAAATTCTAAATTGCAAATGTCAAAATACCAATTACCTTACTATGCCAATCTGGCTTCCTTGATGTTGGCAGCAACTTATGGTATTTTTCCCACATTAGGGGTTTTATCCAAAATATGTACCCCCTAAGTTTAATGGCGTGAAAATATATAGCCTAAAGCGTGACGCAAGTGTAGGGCTTTATATTAAAAAAAGAATTATTCAAAAATATGCTGTAATTGCTGACATCTTAGGCAACAAAGAAGTGTGTGTTTACGCTTTATTATATTATTATAGATTAAGAGATCTAATTAACCTAAGATTGAAAAGCACAAACTTATTTTACTCAAAAATCTTGTTATGACCTTATACGAGTACGTAGGACTTCGATTTGCATCTCAATAGGACGTCGATACTCCGAGCACAAACTGACGCTGTAGAATAATCAAGTTTGGTAAAAATATAGTATTAGTTAATTCATTAATAGGAAAAACATATTAATACCATAATAATTACATACATTCATAAATATATCTACACTAATATTATAAAAAAAAGTTTTGTATTTTTGTATGTATTCGATTCACGTAAAAACTACTGGGCCGATTTCAAAAATTCTTTCACCAGTAGAAACGTAATTTATCTGTGAGTAACACAGGCCGTATTTTTTAATATTTTTTTATTTAATGAGGGCGAAGTCGCGAGCAACAGCTAGTCGCTATTAAGATAAGCATTTCTTTTATAGAACAGAGCTCATATATTAATTCAAGATCTTTCACTTTTTTAACTGTATATTTTATTCCAATTCAAGATCAAAAGCTTTCGCCAGCGACACGGTCCGCATGGAATTATAAAAAATCAAAAGTAGAGCCTAAGTGTCCAGAAATTGCTCTGCATCTGTACCAAATTTCATCAAGATCCATTCAGCCGTTTAGGCTAGAAACTCTAACAAACATACATCTAAACTCTCACATTAATAACATTAGCAAGATTTCGTAAATTCAAGAATTTAAAAATCAAG
>LD689021.1:1307463-1318961 GCA_003118335.3 Papilio memnon
AATCCTACAAGCAGTCAGGTATAGAAGTAGGTTGCCATTCGCCGTCCACACAGTAAGCTGCTGCGTCAGTTGTGCCATCAGGGAAAATGTATCCATGTTTACACGTCACCTTGCACGACCTGAAAGAAGGTAAGTGTTACACTACAGCCTAAACAATCGGCTTAGACGACAATGTCATTTGATTTACGTTTTCCGTGAGTGTAGGAAGATAGGTAAGTCAATCGAATTTTTTTAAAGTTTTTTTTTTTATAATATAAGGCGGCAAACGAGCATGCGGCCACCTAAATCCACCGAAATGGAAAGCGACCGCTGCCCATAGACATCCGCAATTGCAGATGCGCTGCCTACCCTTAATTGACGGAGGAGGAGACGCACTTAAAGAAGACATTTCTCCTTCCTATGCGTCTACTTCACCGTCAAATCCAATTTTCCTTCCCATTCTTTCCTCTTAAAAAAATGGTGGAAAGGGAAAGGGACTAAAATTAGACCGTAATTACTATTTATGTAAATACTAACTGTGTGCTGCATATCCTCCGGGAGTTCATTGGTAGGTTGGGCGGCACGTAGCATTCATTTTTAAATTCGCAATAGTCCCCGTTGAAATTGTGAAGGCATTGACAGAGGTTCTTTGCCACACACGTACCACCGTTCAGGCAAGCATGCTCACAGTTTGCTGTTATTTAAAAATATTGGTTATAATTTTGAAGTATATGATGACAAAACAAATTCAAGTTGAACTTTAGTCATAGAATTAACTATAAGTTAACACAGTCAAAGTTATTTAAAGGTTCGTGAGAGATTATTATAAATTAATTAATTTGCATAAAACTTGATAACTCCTCAAAAATCCAACAGGTTTCTGTAAACACGGGTATAGTACTCACAGTATTGACATTGAGATCCTTTATACGCAGTGGGACAAAAGCAAGTGTTAGGCGACCCGCAAACACCGCCATTAAGACAAGGAGGATTGCATTCCGGTATGCAATTGGGAATGGGTGGTTGCCACGAGCCTGCCACGCAGCGCATGTTCGCCACTGTGCGGCCATCAGGGAATTTGTACCCGTCCATACAAGTGACCGTACAAAGCCTAGAAATTACGAAGATTATGGTAGTGAGGACAGAGAGGCTGAAAAACATTGATGTTCCCAGTATGAAGCTAGGAGCAGCAGTAACAGTGAGCTCTTTACACAATGTATTTTATTTTTCGAAATATACAGATACCTTTATAGAAATTAATGTAGACATGTAAATGAAGCAAAATCATAGTGCGAATATTGCTAAAGGTAATCTCTGTATTAATTTTATAACAGCTGAACTCCCATATAGTCCGGTGTATGAACCAATGGGTTTCAAACCGGATGGGTTTTGTGGGATCTAATTAGTGAAAGATACCTGACGATTTCGAAACTGGATGATAAATAAACTGGTGAGTTTAGTATGCACGTAAGAAAAGGTGAACTTGTACCATAAGATTTAGTCAGGAATACTAGATTCCGTAATTACTTACTCGTTACTACATTGTCTGCGGGAATTCAGCGGTAGCGATGGAAACATGAGGCATTGCATCTTCGACTCTAAAAGAATAAAAATCATGTTTAACATTCTCACTTCAGTCTATACTCATACCTTGGAGATTTTTTCAACTTCAGTACTTTACTTTCAAAATAGTCTTGCTATCAGTTTATAGTTATCATGAAATGCATCAATGCGTTTTTCCTTTAAATTTTTACATAGAAAATAATAACATGAAATAAATTATAACGTTTTATGTATTTTTTTAATTACTTACGTTTTAAAAGTGTCTCCTGTTGGATTGACCTGTAAAATACAAATAAATCTAATAAGGGTAAAGACCATCGGTTACGAGGTCGTGGATTCCCGCCTTTCGACTATTGTTAACTATAGGACATCTAGGAGCATAAGCTTGGAGCTTAGTTGGAATGGATACAAGAAAAATATTTTTATAGTAAATTTGAAATAAGCATGGTATGTGACAATGAAAATTTTAGATATGAAATGATGTTTTTTAGAAGAACAAGAAAGGATAGACTACTAATGTGATGAATGAAGATGACATGTTATGGTTTAACAAAAGTGGTACGCAAGATTGATTAAAAGAAAAAGTATCTTACCCTGTTGGAATAAAGTTGACAGCAGTACTGAGACAAATCCCACACAATAATACAAACGCGTGTGAATACATTTTTTTATGTATTTTTATATTCGAACTCGTCAACTATGGTGTTGCAATATGTCTGAATCTTGAATTAAAATGTAGTAGTATAAATACTAAATTTTATCTTTATTTATTCTGAATATCCCAGCAACCCAACGTTCCCGATAATTATAATGATAAACTGTACAGGGGTCTCTAAGTAATTACTCTTGCATTATCTGTTTGTAATGTATGAGAATTTTAAAAATAATCGTTTAAAATTCAATAATCAACAGACCAACGGAGGTCAAAGAAACAAGTCGTAGGTAGTTTAGTAGTTTAACAGTGGTAGAGCCCGCTTTAACATCTTAGCATGAATGGGTTGGCTCGCCCGGTGCAATACCACGACCACACAGAAGACAGGCGTGAAGTGGGAGAAATTCCGCGTTTCGTCTGATGAGTGTGGTGCCGGAGGCCCAACTTTAGTCCGTTTCCCGTCCCACCCTTTTCTTATAAGGCAAGGATTGGTTGGGAAAGTGGATTTGAAGGTGGAGGAGACGCATAGGAAGGGGAAATATCCTATGTGCGTCTCCTCCTCCGTCAATCAAGGGTAGTCAACGCATCTGCAATTGCGGATGCCTATGGACGGCGGTCGCTTCGCCATTTCGGCGGATTTAGGAGGCCGCTTGCTTGTTTGCCACCTTATTGTATATAAAAAAAAGTTGATTAGGATTATTATCTGTAGTAAAATATCATAAATACAGATTAAAATTTTATGTAAGCTTCTATTAATGATTAAACGCAAACAAAGTCGTAGGAATAAGTAGTCTACATACAATTATGTTAGTGGGTTTTCTTATCTTTTACAATGTTTATTTAATAGGAAGCCAGTGACGTTTTTTAAGTGCAAATGTCAAGTAGTTATATGTTTTATCTCAAACTATACAATAACAATATCAATTGTGGGTAATACCACTTGTTTAATCCAAAAATAAACTGGAAAAACATATGTTTACTTTATATTGTGTTTTAGAGAAATGTTTCGATGTCCGCTCTATAATTCAGTTATTTAAATGTCTTGGTTTAAATATTGAATTTTAAAAAAAGAAATATTATAAATCATACTTCATACTTCATTTTAAATAGTTTGGATGGATGGATATTTGTTACTACGTATAATCAGAACAGCTTAACATATCTCGACAAAATTTGACACAGATTTAGGACACAGTCTGGAAATCGCATAGGTAACTCGGTAAGTGTTTTTATATTCCACGCGGTCAACGCTAGTAGATAATAGATCAAATCAAGTTATGGAAATAAAACTGAAAGTATTGGAGAATTTTAGATATTTTAATTTTTTTGACTACACTTCATATATTGTTGGCTCTGTTATACCAAAGAGAATGTAAAGGATGACAATATATGTCAATAAAAGTCAATCAATTGTACCCGCTGTCGCTTATGAATGTAACCTCGGCTTTACGTGTTCTCGCTAAACGATACACAATAGGGATGACCAGGCGTTAAAATACAATCGTCACAACTGAATCCAGTTACTTTTGTTTAAAAAATATTTAATAAAAGACTTTATGATTTCGTTAATTACATTTTTGAAGTGTTAAATAAATATTGCAAGGTTGGCTTTTGTTAAATTGTTTACGATTTTATAAAGCGGATATAATCGAAAGGTAAGATATTATAATAATAAGCGGTATATTAAAAAAATATATATTTGCATTTAGAATGTAAAAATTATATTTAAAGTAACATTTGCTTATTGTGTTACTAGATACTATATTTCGCCCGCGACTCCATCCGCGTAGTATTAAAAAAAAACAAATAGCCTACGCGTTCTTCCAGACTATCCTCTACATCAATGCCAAATTTCATTGAGATTCGTTCAGCAGTTTAGGCTACAAACATCCATCCATCTAAACTTTCGCATTTATAATATTTGTTGGTAATTTTTTGAATCGTAACTATATTTTGGTTATGTTATTAGATTTTTTTATGAAAAAATATTGAAAATATTGAAAAATATTGCATATATTGAACGATTCCAACTAAGCTCTAGGCTTGTGCTAGGATATTCACGACAATAGTGGAATGGAGGGATTCGAACCCTCGACTGCAAAATCGGTAGTCTGTACCCCAAACCTTGGCTATTGGCGTTTATTTGCAAAATTATAAATAACTAGCTTTCGCCCGCGACTCCGTACGCGTGGAAGTAAAAAAAACAAAAGTGAGTAGCCTATGTGTTCTTCCAGACTATCCTCTACATCTATACCAAATTTAATTGAGATCCGTTCACTCGTTTATGCTACAAACTCTAACAAACATCCATCCATCCATCCATCCATCCATCCATCTAAACTTTCTCATTTATAATATTAGTAAAAGTAAATTAGTAAATTAGTAAATATTAGTAAGATATGTTGTAGTATAGGCTTATTCTCATACATATATTATAAGTGAAAGGTGTAAAATAAGATATTTATTTTATTAGTAAATTCTAATATCTAGGTATAGGTTAGAATTATTACTATGTCAGATTTGATTAGAGTTTTAACTTTTGAATTAACCTAAAGGTTATCTCACGTCAAAAGCTGTTATTAAATGTCTTGCTGGAAAAGGTTACGGTGTGTAATTCAATCGAGATTAGCTAGCTTTAACTTCGATGGAAGTTTAAGATATTTCCATGTTAACTTAGCTCTTAATATTTTTCTAATTTATGTTATAGTATAAAATAGAAACAATCTACTAGAAATCATGTCAAAATATAACCACATTATCCTCAGGTATAGGTTCCCACTGAGTGGCTTGAAGCTCACCATTAGGTCACTAGGCCTTAGTCAACCATACTGGCCCATTGTGGGATGATCTCACGCATATCTTTGAATTTCTTCACCGATATGCAGGTGGCCTTACGGTGTTATTTACCGCAAGAACGCTATTGTAAGCTATAATCTATGTTATAGGCATCCATACGTCCACATGTATAATAAGAGTATATATTACTAGCTGTAACTCCCGATTTCGTCTGCCTAGATTTAAAAATAAATAGAAAAAATACAGCATATGTTACTCTGTGATAACGTAGTTTTTTAATGCTGAATTTTTAAGTCGGCTCAGTATTTTTGTGATATTACATACAAAAATACAAATCTTTCCTCTTTATAATATTAGAGCGTGCGCACACCTGAAACTAAACTATCGCACAACTGTTTAGTCTGGTTTTGATTCCTACGAGCTCATGAGGTGCGCACACTACTCGATTTTTAGTTCGGCAACTAAACAATTAAATTGACAATCGTGTGCGATAGTTTAGTCAAAGGTGTGCGCTCGCTCTAAGTATAGATATAGATATAGAAGTAAAGATAAAGTTCTTATTTAGACATATCATATATGCATATTAAATTATACATATCAACGTATTGACTTCCGATAAAGCACTTCCCAGATCTTTATAGTTACTTAAATATGTTATGACATGTTAATTGAGTCACGTGTGGCAGCCAGTGTGCACCGACCCTTACTTCGGTCCATTTGCACCTTTTTATGTCGTAAAAATCTTCGAGAAATATTAACGTTATTTAACATCTCTATAAGAGTATGTTGTAGCTCAATTATAGAATACGTCAATATACGAAATGTCTAGTTGATAGTACGATAGGTACTAATAAATCTTAAGCAATACAAGACAGAATTTGTTTTGCAAAATGCTGGGTGTTACTTCCAAATAGACAATATTTAATTTAAAACATAAGTCTATTTCCTGCAGTTGCTTTCAAATTAAAAGGTAACAGTACAAATACATTTAAAAAATAAAATTCAAATAGCGCCATACTTCATACTAATATTATAAATGCGAAAGTTTAGATGGATGGATGTTTGTTAGAGTTTGTAGCCTAAACTGCTGAACGGATCTGGATAAAATTTGGCATAGATGTAGAACATAATCAGGAACACATAGGCTACTTACTTTTATTTTTGTTTTTTAATTCCACGCGGACGGAATTGCGGGCAAAAGCTAGTAGACGATATAAATTTACTCTAGTTTATAATTTTATTTTCGACGAGCTGTCGCCCTCAAATTTCGTTAGCACGGAATAAAAAAATGGCCGTCTATAACATTCCAGCGTGCATCAGCCACCTTCAAGCCACGTAAACATAAGTTAGGCCGTTTAGGCTGTACTGCTGTTTAAATACAAACCTACATGCGCGCGAAAAACATTACCCTCTTTGTCAGTAAGCTCTCGAGTATTTAGGTTTATTAATGTAAAATACAATGTTGTATAGAGTTAAAAGCAGGGCTAAAGTAAGCCCACCGGCAACCGGTCGGAAGGCGATCGGACGGACAGACCTTTTAACGGGTCCCCTTTAATAGCCCACCCATTAAGATGACGGGATTACTCATAGCTTTTCACCTTACTAATATTATAAATGCGAAAATTTAGATGGAATGATGGTTCATATATCTTTGAATATCTTCGCTGATATGTGCAGGCATCACGATGTTTTCCTTCACCGTAAGAACGCCGGGTAAATTATGTACATATGAAATTCGAAAAATCGAAAATCACATTGGTATATGGCGGGATTCGAGCCTAGGACCTGTGGATTACAAGTCAAGTACAACACCTGAGCTACCGACGATCCGGTTTTCAGTACTTTTTATAAAAACTTCCTTAAATGGAATTCGTCACCTGCTTCAATTAAAAGCGCAATATATATTTACGGTCAATTCTTACGTCTTTATCGGCGTTGACTTCTTGAAACTATTTCCATACGTCAACAACTGTGCGGTGACATTTAGTAATTTACTAGAAATTGAAAAAAATATAATTCATTAGTTAAAGCCGATCCTTTGCTATAATATAAGAATCCTATTATATACCCAAAAGGGGATATTATTGTATCTTAACGGTATCCGGACCAGGTTAGTCCCGTTAAATTATCGCCGATAAAAATGATGTACCTGGAATTGACTTCAATTAAGCCTTATTATACTAGCAATAGACTTTTATGATATGTTTAAGTGGGAAATTCAATTTAGAATACTGTGTATGCTATCGGAAGAAACACATCTTACTTCTTACTAATATAAATGCGAAAGTTTAGATGGTTGTTAGAGTTTGCCGCCTAAACTGCTGAACGGATCTGGATGAAATTTGGCATAGCTGTAGTCTGGAATAGTCTACACATGTCATATAACGGAGAAATTAACCAGGATGTGAAGATTTCGGTTCCGTCCGGTCAAGCGGTTGGCATTTTTATTATAATTTATTATGAAGAAATTTAGGAAAAATACAACTCTGGTGCAACTTCTGGACAATTTACATTCATCATCATCCTCCTTATGCTACTCCCGTAGGACGCAACAGGTTTTTGTCCTCCACGTAACTCTATCATACATCATCTCAGTCATTCCCTTCTTGATCATGTCACCTTTCACGCAATCCATCCATCTCTTTGGTCTACCTATACCACTCATAAGTAACGTTCTTCTTACATGCGATTCATCCCTCATAACATGCCCATACCGTGCTAACATTAAGTTAATATTTTTTCTCAAATAATCAAGAATATAGTTATACCGGTATCATATAACATTGCAATATATTTCGCAATACCAGCCACCCTAACTAATAAAGCATTGATGGGCAAAGCATACTCTTAAGGCGATAGTATTTGGGGTAAAGTTATGTCTAGGGGTTGTTTTACGATCAATTTTGTTTTACAGTTGGTATAAGAAATGGGGGAGCGTTGGTCAAAGTTTGTGGTTCATCTCAATTTTCATTGACTTGTGATGAATTTGATGTTTTGGAATCAAGAATTGTGATATACAGAAATGACAAACTTAAAATATCTACGGATTTTAGTACAAGAAATGCAAGTAAAGTAATACAAGTAAAAAGTAATATAGCAAATGAAAAGTGAATTATTTATTATTTATTGTTCACCTACATTGGTCAAATTATCAATTGCAAATGTCAAAATGACATGACATGATGACAAACCATGGCAACCTTGCTTCTTTGATGTTATGCAACTTATGGTCTCTTTCCCACATTAGGGTTTTTATCCAATATATTTACCCCCTAAGTTTAATGGCGTCAAAATATATAGCCTAAAGCGTGGCAAATGTAGGGCTTTTTATTAAAAAAATAATTATTCAAAATATGCTGTAATTGCTGACATCTTAGGCAACAAAGAAGTGTGTGTTCGCTTTATTATATTAGTATAGATGAGAAAGTTTGCATGGATGGATGTTAGTTAGAAAAGCTTAAACTGCTGTATAACCCTGTCTGGAAGAACGTATAGCTAACTCATTCTTTTTTCGAATTCCGCGCATATGGAGCTACGAACGACAGCATGATTAATAATTGTAGGGATAAGACAAACCTCATCTTACTTAAAGTTAATCTTAATTTTAGTATGAAAAATCTACATAACCGATCACTCTTACACAAGTTAACCATTTTAAATGCGGCAAGACATCTTTAGATATAAACCCTAAACTATAATTACTAACGTAATATCTTATCTAAAAAAAATACATGTAAACTCGCATGCCGCAACTATATCCGCTTCACGATTTTATAACATCTCATCAGAGCGAGGGTTTTGGTACATTTTATTCCCAAGGTGTAATTTGTGTGCGCCCCTCATTCAAAGACATAGAAATGCAGCAAAAAAATAACCACCTACCGCCACCGTGTCCAATTTGAACTAGTGAAAAATGAACCTTTATTATCCTTAGTAAATTGTAGGATACCCCTACCATGGTGTTCTCAACACACATTTATAATTAAACATGAAACATAATCTTACATTGTTACCTAAACTAGCTATCACCCGACACTGCGCGAGGAAAAAACTCAGTAAGCAGCTTGTGAGCTTATGTGTTCTTCAAGACTTCTACATCTTTGTCAAATTTCATTGAGATATATTTACCTGTTTTGGAGTTACGTTGTAACAAACATCCATCCATCCAAACTTTCGCATTTATAATATTAGTATGAAGAATGATTTGATTAGAATAAAATATTGTTATTTCATTAAAATAAACTTTAAAATATTACTTGTATAAATTGGAACAAACACTATGAAAAAATACTATAAATTACATAATCTTTGTATTTCTGTGTTATATTTCAAGCGAACATTTTTAATTAAACAGTATAAAAAATATCTTTATATTCCTTGTAAAACTAATTAATTCAATAGAAAATAATTCCAGCTTGCAATATGAGTAGGGAGAAAAATGTTTACAAATGACAACTTAATACTTCAAGTCATCCGAACGATGTCCGTTGTACTGACATAGACATAAAAAATACATATGTAATACATTACACGTGAAAAACTCGTTGTCTAAATTATCTCATCCAATCGTTTAGTCGTGAAATATCCCGAAATGTAACAAATGGTAGGGGTCCCGTGGGGGCCAGATCCAGACATCGTAACTTTACGATTTCAAGTTTACTGCACCGGCCCTGCAATGGCGGGGAAAAAAATAAATTGGAAACCAACGCCCCCATGTTAGTGGAGATACATTTTACGAGTTCAAGACTACAGACCCTTTGTCGAACTGTAGTCTAATTATAGGCCATGCTCGCATTTCGTCTACAAGATAATAAATAACACACCATAAAACAATTAATCACAGTGAAATTAAACAATTTTATTCACTTACAATTTTATACTCCTTAATATTAAGACTACACGTGCGCCATAAGATGATAGGTGTGGTAGATACTCGAGTTTTTTCGGCATGTTCAGAGATGGGAACGAAATTCCTGGTTGGGCTTATGCACAGGTATTCACCTATCCTAACACGGCCGTTACCGACTAAAGCAAGCCTCTATGACATTTTGTACCCCCACGGAACTAGTAGCCTATAATATTACCGCGTACATCAGCTACAGTCCCGTAAAAGTCCCGTCAAAATTAGTCCAGCAGTTCCGGAGATTGCCTGGAATAAATGCTGCCTACGGAAACATAGAAAAAATATTTAAAATTTGTCTCGTTATCAATAACGAAAATACATCATGTTCAGAATGTCATGTCAAAGAAGAAAAATTTGTATTGTTGTATGTATTGAAATAACTCAAAAACTAATGTGCCGATTTACAAAATTATTACGCCATCAAAAAGGTACCTTATCAGTGAGTAACTTAGGCTATATTTACGCGGACGAAGTCGCGAGCAACTGCTAATATTGCACACAAATAATCCGATTTTTATAAGTATAGTAAGGAGATATTGTCGCCGATGGACTTGATTGTAAATTCCTACGCATTTTACAATGTAGGCGAAAGGCAAAGGCAAATCCTTGGTCCTATTTTTAGTCCATACAAAATGGTTGAACATTATGGTATATCGTAAAATGGTTTTTAAGTAAAATTTATCTTATCATTTTGTACGTATTTACCGGGCATTCGCGATGCGTTAAGTAGCTTACGGAGGCCGAGTCGTAAAAGGAATTATCGTGTTTTATTATATTTTATTGCATAAAAGATTATTTTATGAGATTAATTTCACCCGACGTAATGTCATACAGAAAGTTGCAAATCCGATGATGAAATGAAGGTGATTTCCTTTTAACACGGTTAGAAATATAAAAAGAAAAAAGAATCCGGTTTTTGAGTACTTTAACATAACTTGAGTGTTAAAATTTTTTTTATTTAGACTTTAAAGAATAATAATAAAGATGTCTCAAAATCCCACCTGTGTTTCTACATATTTTAAACGTAAAAGAAACATCAGATCGGATTTTTTATAACAATGACAGATTGATGACTGAATACAATCAATGACGGAAATGATTTGGTTTATGACTATTTTATTAAAAGGAAAAACTATCGCCCTCAAATATCTTTAGCGTGAAATTAAAAAAAAAATGTTCGTCTATAACATTCCCGCGTGCATCTACTTTTCCCGAGTTACCTCCCAGTCAAAGTCCCGTCCAAATCGGTCCACCCGTTCCGAGATAGCGGTCCGGTCGCTATTTTGACAGCGCGGAATTTAAAAAAAAATGTAGCCTATATGCCCTTCTATGTTAGCTACCCTCCAGTGAAAGTCTCGTTAAAATCATCCCAGCCGTTTTGGAGATTACCCTGAACAAACGCGGCTTGCGGACAGACAGACAGACATAAAACTAAACCTCAAATACATATTTCTATACAATAAAATGTCGAGTATTTGTTTAAGAATTCGAACTGTTTAATCAAGTTATACAATCGGTACCGATTTGAATGATCTCGGAACAAATTATGAAATCCGATCCTTTCGTATAGGAGCGATCCATCAAAATTATGACAGTGGGAACATT
>LD689021.1:1330733-1342371 GCA_003118335.3 Papilio memnon
TGGATGTTTGTTAGAGTTTGTAGCCTAAACGGCTGAACGGATCTGGATGAAATTTGGCATAGATGTAGAGCACAGTCTGGAAGAACACATAGGCTATTTTCTTTTGTTTTTTTAGTTCCAAGTGAACGGAGTCGCGGGCAAAAGCTAGTAATTTTTAATTCTCAACGTATGATTTTGGAATTAAATACATTCTAAGTTTAGAAGTAACAAATAAATACAGATAGATTGTAATGCACTTCTATGTGTTCTGAGCACATGTTCTTTGATGTAGAATCAGTCGTCACCCGTGTTTATGTTACAACCTGAGTGCACGACAAGCAACGCTGCCATAGAGCTATGAATGGAATTGACCCGGCATTCGAATAAATAGTACTATTATTCTCTTTAATTAAATGAGAATCATTAAAAACGGCTTCATTGGCGCCGACTAGTTTCAGGGTCGCGTCGTTTTAAATCCTACTTCTTAGTATGGATGGATGTTTGTTAGAGTTTGTAGGCTAAACGGCTAAACGGATCTCGATTAAATTTGGCATAGATGTAGAGCATAGCCTGGAGGAACAAATATCCTACTTATTTTTTTAATGTCTCACGAAAATTTAAGCAATTTAAGGGTAAGATTTTCTTTAATCAATATATTATTTATTTCATGTTTTTTGTTCGTTTTAAGACTGACTTCAGATTAAGAAAACAGGACCTAATGGACGATTACTTAAAATTTTTGAATCGATACTACAATGTCAAAAGTTAATTCCAAACGATTTTGAAATTACCTTTAGTAAGAATGCCTTATTTTTAGATTATGTAGGTAATTTATACGTTTATCAAAGCGTAAAATTGTAGTCTATAATATTTAAGCATATATGCCCTTAACAACAAATATCTTTACATAATATGTTCCTTACTTCTCTTGACCACACAAGTTAAGTACATCGTAAAATATTAATTAGATTTGCAATTACCTGCAGCCACAAGATACGCAGTAGCCTTAACTTTTTAATTTACTGTTGTGTTTATGCTGAAGTGACTTTCTGTCAAGACTATAGTCATAATATTAATTTTAAATCGTCAAGTTCAGCATAATCTGATGTTTGAAACTGATATCCGACTTGAAGGACCAGTTTTTAGTTATATAAAAAACAGATTTGTCCTTAGTATCGGAATATTGCTAGAGAATGGAGAACAGGTTGTTGGTTTTTTATTCTAAATAATTGGAGTTTACTTTTTATATATTTAATATATACTAGCTTTCGCCCGCGACACCGTTTGCGTGGAATTAAAAAAACTTATTAAATAGCCTATGTGTTCTTCCAGACTATCCTCTACATCTATGCCAAATTTCATCGAGATCGGTTCAGCAGTTTAGGCTACAAACATCCATCCATCCATCTAAACTTTTGCATTTATACGAGTAATATTAGTAAGATTACTAACATGAAACGGATATTGAACCACTCCATAGTTTATATAATAACAGCTGATAATAACAAGATTATCGCGATTTTGATTGGATATAGTGAATTTCTGCGAAATAATGTTTATCTACAATTTGGATATCTTCCATGCATTTCGTATATAGTTTCAATAAATTGTTTACTGCATCTTATATATAAATTATCTTTCATATCTAGACGTTTTCAAGGAATTTCTTCTGTTCATGTATTTTGTTTATTTTCGAATGTCGATTACGAAGATCACGTGTGGACTTGTCGACGGAGCGGCTCAGTTTGTTTAACGTATGCCACTAATAAAGTAACCATTGTAACGTGACCTCTTATAGCTGATATGAAAAGAAGTCTGTAAAGAAATGCCGAGGTCAATGTCACTGGTTTACTGTACTCACATCGGTCGCTGAACTTACTCTACGTTTGTCTAAGATCTAAGATCCTGATGGTATCCAGAGTTCAAGTTGTTTTTTAATTTTATCTATAGAATTGATTTGTTAAAAAACAGAATTTTTAGTTTTGTAGTCACTACTCTTGGTCGTTTTAGGAATTAAAATTTTATAGTTTTTCTAAATAATTTGAAAAAGTGGTATGAAATTAACACGTAAGAAATGATTGTTTATGAAAAATAATCAAGTCAAAAAAGGAAGAAAAATGATTTTGACATTCCAATTTTATATTTTAATTTGTCATTGATTTTAAGTTGTTCTTCATATTAAATTGATTTTTATTTTGTTCTTCCAATTAAATTATTCTATTTTTTATTGGTTTTATAAACAATGATTATACCGTTGAATGCAATTATTTCTTAAGTTATCTAAGTTGACGTTAAATATTAACTTTGTTATTTAAGACATTCATGAAGAGGTTTCTGAGTCAAGTAAATTTCTTTAGTACAGCCCACCTTTTGCGGTATTTCCGAGTGTTTATTGTTATCCTTATTCTTGTTTAAGAGACAAAAACTCTGCAAGATTCTCTTCTTAAACCGAATTCCCTTATTCTTATGAATAATTATTCTTTTCTAGAATCTCGTGAGTCAGCATTCGTTCACGCGTTGTCATCAGCGGCATTGGCTCATGCAGTGGCGCGTGCATGCAGCCGTGGCGAACTTAACGAGTGCTCCTGCGATGCCAGGGTCAGGAAGAGGACGCCCAGGCACTGGCAATGGGGAGGCTGTTCTGAAGTGAGTAGAATTAACACAATCATTGAGAATACCGAAAAGGTTTTACAGGCAACAGTAGTAGAATCCGATTTAACATCCTCAAAGGAATAGGCCGGCTCGGTGCAATACCACGACCACACAGACGAGAGACGTGAAGTGGGAGCAATTACGCGTTTCGTCTTATGAGTGTGCGTACCTGAGGCCTTGTTTTAGTCCTTTTTCCCTTTCGAACCTTACTTATGAATAAAAGATGGGAAGGAAAAGTGGGTTGACGGTGTTCCTCTCTATGGGCGTCTCCTCCTGTTTCTATGAATAGTAGGCAACACATCTGCAATTACGGACGTCTATGAGCAGCGGTCGCTACGCCATTTGGGCGGATTCAGGTGGCATGCTCGTTTGCCACTTTATGACAAAAAAAGAAAAACATATTAACTTTTATTAAAAAGTGACTCCCAGAAGTTTATACTGAAAATACGTTATAATTATTAATGTTTCAGGATATAAGATACGGTGAGATGTTCAGTCGGGACTTCGTCGATGCCAAAGAAGATAAAGATACTGACGTCGGTCTTATGAATCTGCATAACAATGAAGCTGGACGAAGGGTAATTTTTACATTAACTTTAATAATTTGGACAACAGACGTTCCTATAGATTTGTATTTGGGTTTAACGCACATTGTTTTAGTTCTACAGATCCATTTCGTCATTTTATACTTTCATGCATTATCAACTTTTGTCTGCCCTTTTTCCTACAGTGGGTAGACACAATATGTACTACTCTTCCATACTGTTATTAGCTGTCATATCTGGATTCATTTTTTTCTTACGCGTCTTTTACACGATACATCTATATTTTCTTTGACCTTCTAGCAGTCTTTTATTCTATTCCAGGCGGTGCGCAGCCGTATGCAGCGCGTGTGTAAGTGCCACGGTATGTCGGGTTCGTGTTCAGTCCGCGTCTGCTGGCGCCGTCTGCCGCAGCTGCGCGCTGTCGGCGACGCGCTCGCCACACGATACGAGGGCGCATCACATGTCAAGGTCATTTCTACAGTACGTGAATACAGGAAGTCTTATTTGATGGAGATACTGCACTGTCTTAGTGAAGTCCTTTTTGTCTACTGCTACTGTATTCAGAGTGTTAGACAATAAGGGATTAGTGTAGATTGCTTATAATAAATCCATTATTAAAATAAACTTAATGACTTAGTATGGTAGTCTTTAGAGAGAACTGATCCATAGTAGACATGAATTACTGCCAGAGCTGTAGATGTTTGTACATTAAAATAATTATTTAGATTTAATGATTAGATTAGAGGAAGATGTGTTCAATTTAGACATTTTAAAGGAATAGTTTTTGATTGATGAAAAGTAGATATATTAAGATGGTATTTTATTTCAATTGAAGGTGGTAGAGCGCAAGCGTGGTAAAAACGTTCGGAAGCTGAGGCCGCTGCACGCGGATATGAAGAAACCAAACAAAACTGATCTGGTCTATCTAGAAGAATCTCCTGATTATTGCGAACCTAATGATGAGTAAGTATGATTTAATGAATACGCCGTTGTATGAATAAAGATTTTATAAATCTGCAGCCGAGCTGCAGTGTGATCTTATTATAAAGTAAGACTAGCCCCAATAACAAGCGGCGTCAAAATTTAAACAAAGAGAGAAGTAAAGACAGTAAGTAAAGAGAAGTAAAGTAGAAGATAAGTAAAGACAGTTTAATATTCAATTGTGTAAGTCTTGGTGGCCAGTATGCCACCACTTAGGCTCCATATGAACTGCTTGTCAACCAAAGAGGTTTCGATTTTGTACTGAACATAGCAACACGCCTCATTTCATGTAACCCTTTGATTTCTTCTATTCCAGTTAATTGTCTTGTGATTGAATTTAATTTTGATTTCTTCAACAGACTGGGTATCCTCGGCACACGAGGTCGCACGTGCAATAGAACGTCTGCGGGTCTGGACGGCTGCCGGCTGCTGTGCTGCGGCCGCGGCTACCAGACGCGCGTCCGCGACCACGAGGAGAAATGCCGCTGCCGCTTCGTGTGGTGCTGTCGAGTACATTGCGAGGTTTGTCGCTACAAACGAGACCATCACGTCTGCAACTAGAACTTACCACGCGATGGACAACGTTATTTTATTATAGTCGTGTTTTATACCAGTTTCGTGGTACACCTGAATCTCGATAAATCAAGACTAATTATTTAATCAATGCGTTAGGAATGTTTAGACTTCGACTCTACCAAACTTTTATATTTAATGTCCTGTACATATATATGCATTGGATTTGTGTAAATTTCAGCAATGAGGCTACGTAGTTTGTTATAATCGATCTTTAGAAAAAATCCTAGATGTTTATGGCTATAATTGTTAGTTTCTTCTTAGATCTCTTGGATTGCCTTTTTATAGTCTGTCAATATTTGAAAATTATATTCAATATTAGCTCCAGCTAATAAAAATCTTTAGATCTATTAAAAGTCTATGTCTATTACTTAAATAACTTGAGCCATTGTTTTTTAAATCTTGGTTTATCCTCCGAATCAACTTTATATTGATTTTTATGAGTGTCACAAGCCCAAAAATGTTAGCTTTATTTTGACAACTTAATTTTGGAGTTTTTAATATTTTTATCTTTGATTTTTTATATATAGTGAAGATTGTTACCTTCATCGGCACTTAACGCAGCGAATCGACTGATTATTTTTAAATTATACGAACCAATTTCTTTTTAATATTTTCTGATGTTAAGCTTTAAAATTATTTACAGTATTATATTAATTTATTTTAATTAACCGTGTACAAAGCTGTAAATATTAAATCATTTTGTTAATATTAGATTTAAGTATAATTATTTTAGATTTTCCCCAAAATTTCAATTTTAAGATATCTAATTATAGAAATGCTTTTGCCAGTTGTAAATATCACCTTGGTTTTGTACTTAATAGAATTTATTTTATTCTACCTCAGAAGCGATATTGTTTCGATTGTTTTCTATGTACAGAATGTACACTTGTACACAGTATACAAGTGTTCATGTAAAGAATAAACACTTGCACACGGTATATTAGTGTACATGTATAATATAGAATGTACACTTGTACACAGTATACAAGTGTTCATGTTTAAAATGTACACCTGTACACAGTATACAAGTGTTCATGTGTATAATTTACACTTGTACACAGTATACAAGTGTTCATGTGTATAATTTACACTTGTACGCGCATACACAAATGTACATGATGTTAACTAAATGCTTCTTTAATTTAAAAAAAAATGTTTTGTATTTTGATATGTTTTGTACATATGTGTTACATAAATGCTTACATTAGTAACTTATTGTATTAGATTGTGATAGATTTTACCCACATGATAACATTATCTTACCCAATGTTAAATTGTAGTTCATGAAAATTTTTTTCCAAATCTGTAGAGATAAGTTTTATATTTCCATCTGTAAATACTAAGTATTTAATGTGTCGCACTCACAGACGCTTAATGCAGACTTCTTCCGAATTTAAGTCATTAGTCACTAACGGCCGAATATTGAAACGAATTTTAAACACTTATAAGCGCTTAATATAGAAATGTCGTTTCAGTATTGTACCGTAAGTAAAGTCTATACTACTTTATGACTTTAAGTGCGGAAGTTAGTCTATGCTAACACGTTCTTAGTGTCCATTAACGTGCAAGAAATCTCTTAATTTAGGCCTTAAAAATCTTGCCATATTTTTTTTCAATTGTCAAATTAATTGGAATTCAAATGTTTGTAATAGCAGATAAGAAACTGCAATACTTTGACTCAAACGTTTTGAAATAAAAATTTCACTTGTCTTACACAGGATGTCCGAAATCACGTGTATAGTTGAAGTTCGGATCATTTGTTATAACTATTATCATATAATATTTAATAAATATAACGTTTGACCTTAAATTATGACTTTTAAAATTCCATAAACCGATCACATTCAAAGACTTTTAGTTCCCAAAGCAATTTTATTTGAAAGTCTTAAAATGCTGCGAGTTAATCATTACTTTATGTGTTGTATATTAGGACATCCTTTATATTAAAAGATAAAAATTATCTGGTAATTAAAACAATAATTATGAAATCTCAGCATAACGTTAGAGTCAAAGAAAAGACTTTTAGGGTATCTTCTTTGAATATGAAATAGTTACTATTCGATGTATATTGAATAAACATGTGTTAGAAAGAATTGAACGTTTTATTAACCTACTAGCTGTTCCCTTGCGGCTTCATCCGCGTCAAATTATAAAAACTTTATTTTATTGTTTAAATTTTTCAAATTATCAATTGCAAATGTCAAAATGCCATGATGACAAACCATGGCAATCTTGCTTCCTTGATGTTGGCAGCAACTTATGGTCTCTTTCCCACATTAGGGTTTTTATCCAAAATATTTACCCCCTAAGTTTAATAGCGTGAAAATATATAGTCTAAAGCGTGACGTAGGTTTTATTAAAAAAGGATTATTCAAAAATATGCTGTGATTGCTGACATCTTAGGCAACAAAGAAGGGTGAGTTTACGCTTTATTATATTAGTATAGATGACATTTACATCCTATCTCCGACCGACTTAAAAAAACATAGTAAGTAGCCTATGTGTTCTTCCAGACTATCCTCTACATCTATGCCAGATTTCATCGAGATCCGTTCAGCTGTTTAGACTACAAACTCTAACAAACAGCCATCCGTCTATCGCATTTATAATATCAGCCCTTTTAGACAAAGTAACATTACATTATCGCTGTCGCTGATCGAAAATTCCATAAAAGTTAGGAACTGAAACTAACATTCGATAAGTAACATGCTTGTCACGTATTCGTTCCTATTCATTTTGGGAATTCTACTAGAGATATCGCTAATCGAAAGTCACTTTGTCTATGGGGGATTAGCTGAAGTGATTTGTGTAAGAAATAAGACAAAATCTTTTATAGGAACTTATAATTGTATAAGTTAAGTTAAATTATTAAGTATTAAATTATTCTCCAAGAGGATTCCCCAGCCAGGGGTAAGTTCTTGGGCAGGTGTTGCATATTTGCATCCAGTAACTCATCTAAAACAAAACAAAAATCATAATGTATAGTGAAAAAGCCATACTCTGGTCTCTACCATACATACTGCTATCTCTATATTTTTAGATAGAATAAAAGAGAGGACGCTATAGGTATTTAGGCAATCACTTATCTTAGGTAACTTTTACAGCCAATTTTTCTTCTGAACATTATTAATATTTTAAGCTCAACTCCAATTTCATCAATGTCAGATATGCATATTTCTTTATTGCCTACTAGCTTTCGCTCTCGACTCCATTCGCGTGGAATTAAAAAAACAAAAAGTAGTCTTTGTGTTCTTGCAGACTATCCTCTACATCTATATCAAATTTCATCGAAATTCGTTATGTCGTTTATGCTACAAACTCTAGTAACCTCCATCCATTCATCTAAACTCTCGCATTTATAATATTAGTATGAAGTATGATTTTAACCAACCAGCCCGTATCCTTAAATATATTGTTTATATATGGTTGGCTTACCTCTGTATGTGTGGAGGTGAGAGGTCCGCAGCTGGTTGCGCGGCAGTTCGTAGGTACGAAACTCTTGCATTCCTTCTTCGCGTACTCATTCACTGGGACTGGATTCTCAACCCAATCGATCACTTCACCTGCGCTCACCTGAAATATGATTAAAATGTTTTACACCAATATGGCGAGATTTTTATTTTCTTGATAATGTTATAAATGTAGATCGATCATGAATGCCAGTAGTTTGTAATATACCTAGGCGAATTGTAAAGAGTCGGCATATTGATTATGTAATTCACAAAACGACGTGTACCAGAACTTTGCACCGATTGGATGAAATTTGAGTTCGCAACCATTTATTGGCCACCATTAATGCTAATTAAGTATTCGTCCAATCGTCGCTCAAGTCACATTTGCGATGAGAATGACAATGATAAAAATAATAGCTTACCATGAATGCATCATTAAGACTGTTGACTAGATCTAAGAATCGGACCATGGCCCTCTTGACGCCGGGATAGGCGGAGATATACCATTCGTGAACGTAGAAACCGAAAGGAGCGCGGTTGCCGAGGTAATGTCTCTCGAAGTTAGTGAGAATAAACTTGAACCACGCTTCCTCATCATGATGAGGTGGCCTAGAAGAATATTCATAGAAGATGTAGATAATTGATAAAAAAAGGAAATCATAAAATAAAATGAAAGACATAGTCTGTTTTTTAAAAGTTAGGAATGGTCAAATTATTTATCTGTTCAAATGTATGTCAAACAATGTTTTTTCAAATTTGTTTGATTAAAGATTGAGTTTTGTAAATCCAATTTTTTTTATTTTTAACTAGCAATAACGCACAAAAAAATTTAGAGCTTGTACTTACACAAACACACAAGCATCAACCATAGAACAAGGGAATCCATTGAGATCGGTCCAGCTTATCATGGGTAGCACCCATACGCCGGGTACAGATGCAGTCGGGCATGGAGGAATAACGCAGTCTTGAGTGGTCGCGTAGTCCAAAGTATACGGCCACATGCCAGGGTCGGTGAAACGGGTGGTTGGCCATGTGGAGTCATATCGGAGACCAGTCTCTGCCATTACTTGGAAACTGGCGTTTCCAGTCATTTGAAGGAAGGGAATTCGGATTCCTGAAAAGTTTGAACTACGTTAGATTTTCGGATTCTCTAGGCTCAGCAATAACTTAGTAGATTACGTAAAACATCAGATATACTTTATTACCTTGTATGGCATCTGAAGGAATGTTGGCGAAGTGTGACATCTGACGTTTCTGGTCTCCGAATTCCTTCATCATGTCATCGTAGGTTGCTTCGGCCCAGTACGATTGAGGTGTTTGGTGAGTGATGGAGTGTAGGGCGATCTCGAAACCTTGATTGTACAGTTCATTGACACGCTGGTAGTCAGTGTACTCATGGTTAACGAAGAAGGTGACGCTGGCTGGGCAGTTGTTCTTGTTAGTGCGACGGTAGAGGAGATCACGGTAGGTCTCGATGTTGCGAATGTTAACACCGTCGTCGAAAGTGAACAGAACGAACTGTAAAAGATGGAATTAGTTGCCAACGTATAAAAATTAAAATCCAGAGTCACTCATAATTATTATATTGCCTTGTATCTATTGACTGGAGTTCAATATAGTCTTCTGATATTTCCTAAATTACTTTGCAATATTAGTTAAAATACATTAGTTAAAATTCTACGGAGAGTTTCTGAATGCGGAGAGAACAGAAGTCTGCGCTCGTTGACCAGTAGTGGCTATGATACAGGCTGATGTTTCTACTTTACCTGTGGGGTATCTCTTGGTGCAAGATCTCCGGGAATATCGGTAGACGAGCATCTACATTTCGGCAGTTTACAAAGTTCCCTGTCACATTCTTCAGCTAACGGCGCCTCGGGTTCCTCAGCAACCGCTAAACCTATTAACACACTTAATAAAATAAACGTCACCGTCTTCATGTTTTCGCCACTTTAATAAAGACAAGTAAATTAAAAATTGATGTCTATTTTTATATACTTATTAATATTATCAACAGCTTGATTTCATCATCAATAATGATCAATGATCGCAGATTTCAATTATCTTGATTTAAATAATCTGATAATGGTACCGGCTTTTTGTGATATTTCCTTCGATTTTCGGGGTTTCCTTTAATATAGTATCAAATCTTTAATTAATCATTTAACATTTTTAGAACGAGATAGCGCGTGATTTCGTTGGAAATTGGTGATAAAGTTTAAGGAAAATTGATGCCACACCTTAAGGAAGTTAGAAATTCTGATTACAGAAAGATAATGTTATATTAATTAAAATAATGAGTATACATTTTCTCTTGTTTGGTTATCTACCAGGCTGTAGTTATTAGATTTGAGGCTTTAAGTGACTGATTTCCTTGTTAGTAGGGGCTCTGGGTTGCCGTAGTTACACGAGAGGTTTTTTTTACCCCGAAGCCCAGTGCAAAGTCAATGTGCTTTAATTTGTAGTTCCATTTACTCTCTCCAGTCGCATTCGAGAGGTTGGCTACCAAGGAGGTTTTAGTGAATCTAGTTGACCCTGTTTTCCCCAAAAAACCTGAGTATCTATTGAAGGTTAATAACAAAAAAAAGGTCACGTCACCTACGACAAAGAGGTAGAGGGTAAATTTCTAATAAATCAGCCCCCTGTTTAACTTATATATTAGCTGTTGCTCGCGACTTCGCCCGCGTTAAATTAATAATTTAAAAAAATATAGCCTATATTACTCACAGATAAATTACCTTTCTAATAGTGAAATAATTTTTGAAATCGGCCCAGTCGTTTTTACGTGAATAGAATACATACCAAAATACAAATCTTTCCTCTTTATAATATTAGTATAGATTAACATTTTGAACAAATTTGCCAGGTGCCACGTATAAAAGAATAATCAATTCTATCGGATGTTTTACGCACCATTTTTATTTGTAAACTAGCTGTTCGCATGCGGCTTCATCCGCGTGAAATTAGAAAAACTTTATTTTATTGTTTACATTTGTCAAACTATCAATTGCAAATGTCAAAATGACATGACATGCTGACACACCGTGGCAATCTTGCTTTCTCGATGTTGGCAGCAACTTATGGTCTCTTTCCCACATTAGGGTTTTGATCCAAAATATTTATCCCCTAAGTTTTAAGGCGTGAAAATATATAGCCTAAAGCGTGACGTATGTGTAGGGATTTTTTATTAAAAAAATAATTATTCAAAAACATGCTGTGATTGCTGACATCTTAGGCAAAAAGAAGTGTGTGTTTACGCTTTATTATATTAGTATAGATGCTTTTAGTGAGAACAACAATAAACAATTACTGCCCTCCTGTAGATTGTTATCAATCGAATCTATTATATTACATTTTAATTCTACAAATAAAATCAATTACCGAACAAAGTCTATTATCGGATGTCCTATGATTATCAAATAGTTACTTATCGATTGCTATTAATCTTATTATCGA
>LD689021.1:1401102-1417834 GCA_003118335.3 Papilio memnon
TAAGTGAGTGAATTCAGATGACGGCTGATAGAGATGAAAGAGCACATACTGTACCGACCCTCCGTCGAAAAAGGGCAGGTTGATGATGAAACCTATTGCAGTGACCCTACGGGAGTAGAATAAGAACGAGGACATGTAGAAATACTGTATAAAAGAGTACATAGGCTACATAACAATATTAGTTTTAATTACGTGCAGACGAAGTTTCAGACGAAAACGAGTATCGTATAATATCTAGGTTCTAATGAAAAACTAATTTACATGAAAGTGAGATTAAATAAACCAAACGTCATCAAATTAGACGAAGGATCTCCTCAAAGTTCATTTGCATTTGCATAAATATATTAAGATCTTGTACTTGAAGTAAATCAAATAATTAAGTTAGATGCCTGATACGGCAAGTCAATGAACTAAGTTATAACAAGTTTGGCCAACACGCCGCTACATTCCTAAGTTGGATATCTTGATTTTCAAAGCCTAGCTTCAACTTGCAAAGCAAATTTACTTATGTATAATTATGATTTAATTAAATAGTGATTAATTAATTGCAATTACTTGTCGATTGTTTTTGGAGGTTAATAACCTTAGAATATTTAAAACTATATTAAATTTACATTCAACACGACATTGGATTTGAAAAAGGAATTATGGAAAAGATAATTAAAATCTTACTCTTACTAATATTATAAATGCGAAAGATTAGATTGATGGATGTTTGTTAGAGTTTGTAGCCTAAACGGCTGAACGGATCTCGATGAGATTTGGCATAGATGTAGAGGATAGTCTGGAAGAACATATATACTACTTAGTTTTTTTTAATTCCACGCCGACGGAGTCGCGGGCGAAAGATAGTAATTAAAAAAAAATGCTTCGGAGAATAATTTATTGTATTGACTATGCTATCCGAAACTATATAGATTTATTTAAAAAACTCTAGTTAAAAATTATATGTTTCTCACATTATTGTATTCACCAAAAAAATGAATAATATTGTCTTGTAAGAAAATATTTTCACACACCATTTTGAAAGTCTTTGAAAACATTTTATAGTAAGCAAGGTTACTGCGTCAAATAAAAGTCAAGTTGTAGCCGGATTATCTCTCGCAGACACAATTCTGAAACTTCCCATTTTAAAGTACGACTAAGTAGAGAATAAAATTATGTCACATATAACTACGAAATTGAGTGGCGTGTTGGTTTGGATCGTCCTAGACGGTTTCTAAATGCGTAGATATATAAATGTAGAAGGAACGAGAGATGTGTAACAGCGCACTAACTGGAAGCGCTGGCTACCACTCTAACTGGTGTGATTGTGCTGTTATTATTTGTGGCTATAAACATTTTTTGTACTAATATTTTGACGGTTGAAACATAGTAAGATTATAGCATTTGTAACACGTTTTAAGCAAAAGTTTGTAACATTAGGGTCTGTGGACGTAGATTGATGTGTCCTTTTGTCGCGGCCGCTGTAACCAAGGTGAGTGATAAATGACGTCGATGCTTTTAAGTAAGCCTTGAAAAGATATGATATATCTCGGACCACCAATATGTAGGTACACGTTTAGAAATTCCTGTCATACTTTCAATGCTTGATGAAGTTATCTTTACGGATTGCTATTAACATAGATCCCTGGCAGACTAGTTTGCCGAATTCTTTGTGAGTTTAAGGGGCGAATATTTGAATGTCGTTTCAGTATTGGGCCGTTAGAAGCGTTTATATTTGGCGTGTTTGGAAGTGATCAAACATGTTTGACAGTTTACAAAACTACGTTTATTAAGAATGTTTTTAATAAAATAAATTGTTAAATAACTATTTATATTGCTGCTTAGTTTTTTTATTTATTCATGTTTATTTTATTTGTTAAAATAATACCTATGATTGTGGACAATTCAACTGTTAGAAATCCAAGCTCTCAGCGAAGTGCTTGTCTGAGACTTCTTAACGAGTAAACTTTGGAGAGTCACTTCTGTTCATGAAGCACTTTGGAATTGTTTAGGGATATTAATGAAAATACTACACTTTGCCTGCCGCAGAAGAGTTTCGAGTTTGTTAAAAATAAACCTACAAAAATAATTAACTCGCCTTTTAATTTAGAGTGGCTCAATTTTAGAGCAAATGAAAATTCAAATGCGTTTTTACAATTATCACTCATTAGCTTTCGACAGCGACTCCATCAGCGTGGCTTAAAAAAAAACAAAAGTGAGTAGACTGTCTTCTTCCAGACTATACTCTACATGTATGCCAATTTACATCGAGATCCGTTCAGCCGTTTGGGCTACAAACTCTAACAAATATCCATCCATCCATCTAAACTTTCGCATTTATAATATTACTAGCTTTCGCTCGCGACTCCGTCCGCGTGGAATTAAAAAAAAACAAAAGTGAGCAGCCTATGTGTTCTTCCAGGCTACCGTCTACATCTATACCAAATTTAATCGAAATCCGTTCAGCCGTGTAGGCTACAAACTTTACCAAACATCCATCCATCCATCCATCCATCCATCCATCCATCCATCCATCCATCCATCCATCCATCCATCCATCTATCCATCCATCCACCCATTTAAACTTTCGCATTTATAATATTAGTATGAAGTATGAAAAGAAAGGTATGATCTCTGTATGATAAAATAAATCTTTCAATAGTTACAAATACGCATTAAATCAAGTTATTTTCTCTTTAACGAAATCTTTTCTTGAAAAAATATTCCGCACTAAAAATAAACAAGCGTTCCTTTTCTAACAGACACTTTGAAGATAAGCTTCCTGTTACTTCAATTCAACGACACTCGAGAGCTCGTGCGAGCTTGTGATAGAGATATAGATTTTTGTTAGAGAAAATAAAGATTTATATAGTAAATTCCATCAAATTATGGCACAACTTGGGTGACCCAGAAGGGTAGACAGAGGACACAAACGAGTGGCCACCTGAATACGACAAAATAGCGAAGCGGCTGTCCTTAGACATCCATATATGCGTTACCTACCTTTAATCAAGTCAGCCCGTTCCTATCAACCTCCTAGGTGATTCCTATTCGATTTGTGTAAAGTGATAGCATTTTCTCGAATTTTCTAGTCTGTTCGAATCCACTTCCTTTTCCCATCCTCTCCTTGTATAGAAAGTTATAATTCTAATAAAATGCAATAATATGAAAAAATAATTTGTGCCAACCCATATTAGTAAAATAAAATAAACTTAGCAGAGATTTATGTTGAATGTTTTTAATTCGAGTAAAGTGGGAAAACATAACATTTAGAGCATGTTAAATGACACTCGTTATATAAAATTACCCTCGAAACAAGGATACTTGTCCTTAATAAAAATTTTATGTTTCCAAAATAGTGGCTCATAATATAAGGATTATAATATTCTTACTCATCTCCTCCTCCTTATCCTACTCCCGTAGGGCGCACCGGGTTTTCGTTCTCCAAATAACTCTGTCATCCGTCATCTCAGGCATCACTCCCTTCTTGATCATGTCACCTTTCACGCAATCCATCCATCTCTTTCTATGTCTACCTCTACCGATGTACCTCCACATTCATAACTAATGTCCTTCTTGTTACATGCGATTCATCCCTTCTCATAACATGCCCATACCACTCGTATATAAGGATTATAATATGATGAGTAATTACGCATGTCAATTATTATGTTTCAAAATATAGTACTCGGTAGGCAGACTCAGAAATAACAATCTTACTAATAATGGATGGATAACTGCAGAACGGATCTCGATGAAATTCGACATAGATGTAGAGGATAGTCTGGAAGAACTTTTTTTTTTAATTTCACGCTGACGGCGTTGCGGTCAAAAGCTAGTATGAGTTTTCTGGCTTTCGTATTCAAAAGATAATTAGGTACTTAATAACTAGCCGTTGGCCGCGAATTCGTCCACGCAATATTAAGACATAAAAATAGCCTATAATATGCCCGTCTATGTCAGCTACCCTACAGTAAAAGTCCGGTCGAAATCAACGAACAAACGCGGCTAGCGGACAGACAGACAGATAAAAAAATTTAAATGCGATTTTCGTTATCAGCAACGCAAATACATCATCTTCACGAAATCAGTATTTTTTTATCAAAACGGACACTCCAATTTTATTATATGTAATAGATATTTAAGAATTCCAAATTCACGTAGGACAACTAAATCGCATTGTAAATTGAAAGGGGAATGGACGGCAACACGTATCCCATAGTGAGCTTTTCTCCCGAGAGACAGATTATCCTTTTCGCCGTCTTTCCCCTGTCGAAAACAGGTTTGAAAGGATTGTGCATTTTATTGCATTATCCGAAACCAATTAGAATTTATTTAGCTATAATTGGGTAACAATTTTTTACATTTATAATACGTTATGTTAAAATGAAATGGTCTCACCGCAACTTAGGGATATAGTATATAGGGATAATTATCTAAAAATTGTTATTTTTGTTCGATTCCTATCTCTGGAGTGTCTTAGAAGGATAAATAGTCTGATATCAAAGTATTTAATAAATCATTTAGTAAGTAAATAATAGTCGTCTGCGTCTTTAGAGAAGAATTTAAAAAAAATATTAAATAATTTCCGCGTACACCAGCTATGTTTCCGTCAAAGTTGCCTCAAAGTAAATCTAACCGGAGAGTACCCGAAACAAACGCAAATTTGCGGACAGACAGACTTTTTTTTATTTATATTTTGGTCACAACAATATAAATATATCATTACTACGAAATATGATTTTTTTTTATGTAACATACAGACGCTCTAATTTTATTATATACTAGCTATTGCTCGCGACTTCGCCCGCGTGACATTAAAAAATACAGCCTATGTTACTCACAAATAACTTACCTTTCTGACGGTGAAAGAATTTTTAAAATTGGCCCGGTCGTTTTTGAATTATTTCAATACATACAAAAATACAAATGTTTCCCCTTTACAATAATAGTATAGATGGTATAGATACAGATTACTTGTGGGTCATCGTATCTACAAGTGCTAAATAAAACAGACTAAAACGTCTTGAAAAACTGTCTTTAAAGACAGTATTAATCAAACTAAAAGTGTTAGGAGCTTGTAAAATAAAACGTGGGTACAGCAACGTTTATTTGTCGCCTAAGTACTTAATCCCTCAGAGTTATTCCCAGTATTAAAACATTCGTCGCTTTGCTTTTACACTCCCGTGTGTTTTATTACGTCATTCACGATTTTAGGTTTGTGCCTGATTAATTAAGTTTACTTTAATTTCTTTTAAGTTCGATAACGATTTAAATGTTTAAATCTTTTCATTAAAACACCTTGATTGATTTTTTTACAGTATAAATATTTGAATAATACACTCGCTTTCACCCGCGACTCCGTCCGCGTGGAATTAAAAAAAAAACAAAAGTGAGTAGCCTATGTGTTTTTCCAGGCTATCCTCTATACCTATGCCAAATTTCATAGAGATCCGTTCAGCCGTTTAGGCTACAAACTCTAACAAACATCCATCCATCTAAACTTTTGCATTTATAATATTACCAGCTTTTGCCCTCGACCCTGTCCGCGTGGAATTAAAAAAAACAACAAAAGTGAGTAGCCTATGTGTTCTTCCAGACTATCCTCTACATGTATGCCAAATTTCATCGAGAACGGTTCAGCAGTTTAGGCTACAAACTCTAACAAACATCCATCCATCTAAACTTTCGCATTATTAGTATGAAGTAGGATTTAATAATTTATGTTTCAATTTCATGTCTATAATTTTCGACTTAAAGATGATTGGTTTAATACAGAAAATTATTAAAACCAAGCTGATATAATTTAGATAGACTTTAAAACAAGATAAAATGTGAAAATAGAAATAAGTTTTTAATTGAATCCCCAATCAAGACTTTGACTTTAGTCATTTCCTTTAATTTTAGGACCGGCGACGTCCGACCCTCGTCAAATGCAGACTCATTAAGTTAGGTTAGTAATCATCACAATTAGGAAACTGTATAAGAACATAGGTTGAAACTATCATACTAATATTATAAATGCGAAAGTTTAGATAGATGGATGTTTGTTAGAGTTTGTAGCCTAAACGGCTAAACGGATATCGATGAAATTTAGTATAGATGCAGAGGATAGTTTACTTTTGTTATAGGTAGATAACAAAAGTAAACCAGTATTTTATCAGTTGATTCGGCCAGTTACGGCTGAAAAATTTGTTTCGGTTTCGGTCAAAATATACCCGAAACTTTCGGCTCAGCAAAATTTTGTTAGAAATACACTAAACTTCAAGACATAATCGTAATTTTAAATGTCTTTTCGGAACTTTCGGTTTCGACCGAAACAGAAACCAAGGCTGAAAGTTCGGTTTCAGTTTCGGCTGAAAAACCTGTGTGGGTCGGACATTCATTTGTGTACCAAACACTTTTATAAAATCCTAGTAATATTATAAATTCGAAAGTTTGGATTAACGGATGTTTGTTAGTGTTTGCAGCCTAATTTGCTGAACGGATCTCGATGAAATTTGACATAGATTTTGAACATAGTCTGGGAGAACTCGAAGCCACGTTTGTTTCGAGTGAACTTCTGAACATATAGGCTACTGAGACACATGGGAGTATTATTAGCTACTTTTTAAATCAGCGCTGACGAGATCGCGAGCGACCGTTGTGTATGGATCTAAGTTAATATAATTTCCACAGTTTGAATTATGTTAAAAGTGTTGTATTTGTTGGAATATTGAAGGGTAGTTAAGTTAGCAAGTTTAATTGAAGCTTAGGAGCCGAAGGTCGGAGTCAAATGAATACATCCGACGTCCTAAGCTAACATCAAGTTTATCAACTTTAATTATTTTATCATTCCCTCAAATTTTAACTACATAAACGATAGTATAGCAATTTATACAATTTTTTTATATACTCGTATTATACAATAAGGTGGCAAACGAGCAAGCGGCCACCTAAATCCGCCGAAATGGCGAAGCGACCGCTGCCCATAGACATCTGTAATTGCAGATGCGTTGCCTACCCTAAATCGACAGGGGAGGAGACGCACATAAAGAGGATATTTCCCCTTCCTATGCGTCTCCTGCACCGTCAAATCCAGTTTCCCATCAAATTCCTTTTAAGAAAAGGATGAGACGGGAAAGGGTCTAAAATTGGGTCTCCGGCACCACACTCATCAGACTGTACGCGGAATTGCTTCCACTTCACGCCTGTCTTCTGTGTGGTCATGGTATTGCACCGGGCCAGCCGACCCATTCGTGCGAAGATGTTAAAGCGGGCTCCACCACTGTTATAATAAATATTCATATTCCTTGAGTACTATCATCTTTCATAGCTACTGTATTTTTATTAGTAACTGATAAAGTCTAAGTTATTTGGACATCTGCATTAGCTAACTTACAGTAAAACTCCTATCGAAATCGTCCTTTTGGAGATTACTCGATACAAAATCATACTTGCAAAAAGACAGACCGAAATTTAAAAAAAATGGTTTTCCTTATAATCCACGTAAAGACACATATGTTAGTAATCTTTTATTATATTATATTTACAGCCTTTGTCTTCTTCGCTCGTCCTGTCACCTCATGACATCTTTTTTCCCCGCTGGCATGCGCCATCGAGATATCATGCCAGCTACAACGCTACACACGTAAATACATCATGTACGTATTGTGATTTTTTTTTTAAATTTATATGCAGACCATTTTTTTATAGTATAGAACCCGAAATGCGTTTCAACACCACATGAAATCAAATACGTAATTTTTTAATTTTTTTTTTAATTTTAGAGCACAAACTTTCTATGCTATACCACTATCTATGCAGTCGTTTAACAATATATGTAGAACAAACATACAAACAAATTATTTATTTAGATAAACATACTCCTACATAAGCCATATGCAAATACCTCCAACCAAAACATGTCATTGACAAGATTTATGACGTCATTAGTCCAAGAGCATTCATTGGAGCAGCGAGCCAACACTTGACGTGATATCCGTCTCTCTGATGTTATAATTAATCATGCCTTTTGTTGTTAATTAAATGAATATGTTGTAACAATCAATGATACTTTTACTCCATACTAGCTTTTGCCCGCGACATCATCCGTACAAACCAATTACTTTGGGAATCACTGTATATGTACAGTCGCAGTACTCCACTAAAAAATATCTTTACATATATATTTTTTTCTTATTTAATACATTTTACATCATACTAATATTATAAATGTGAAAGTTTAGATGGATGGTTGTTAGAGTTTGTAGCCTAAACTGCTGAACGGATTTCGATGAAATTTGATATAGATGTAGAGGACAGTCTGGAATAACACATAGGATACTCACTTTTTTTTTTAAATCCACGCGGACAGAGTCGCGGGCAAAAGCTAGCTAGCTAGCTAGCTTTATAAGAATACACAACAATAAAACATATTATGTAAAATAAAGCACCGGCTGCGGATTCCGATGATTCAAGCAACCAGTGGTCAGGGCTATTATTATTATTGTGTGTGTGTTGTCTAGCTCGAATGTTTTTAATGTATCTAGCCTATTTTTATCTTGTTCCTTGCAACGAGAAAAATTCTGCCATTTCTAATAATTAATTATGTAGCAATCGTGTTTGTTAATTACGTGCCAAGTATTATATTATGGCGTCAAACTCCTAGATGACTTCTTTTAATCTCTAAATCTTAACTACACTGCTATTTATTTTAGAACTAGCTATTCCAGTGCGTCTTCATCCGCGAAAAATTATAAAAAATTTATTTCATTGTTTACCTACATTTGTCAAATCATCAATTGCAAATGTCAAAATGACATGTCAAAATGACATGATGACAAACCATGGCAATCTTGCTTCCTTGATGTTGGCAGCAACTTATGGTCTCTCCCACATTTGGGTTTTTATCTAAAATATTTACCCCCTAAGTTTGATGGCGTGAAAATATATAGCCTAAAGCGTGACGTCAGTGTAGGGCTTTTTATTACAAAAATAATTATTCAAAAATATGCTGTAATTGCTATCTTAGACAACAAAGAAGTGTGTTTACGCTTAATTATATTAAGTATACTCGTAGATTAAAATTAGTCTCTTTTATCAATCACCTTTCAACATGTCCGAAACATGCTTAGGTCTTTCTCAGTTTTAGGGAATAACAAAAGAAATGAATATTTTCCTATTTGTATGAGTTAATTAACTGGGAACGCCCGATGTTTTCCGCAGTGCGAATGTGCTTTTGTCTTTTGCTTTAACAAAGAAAGACAAGGGTAATTTAATTAGGAGCCCGATTGTGCCGAATTATTGTTTAACCTTCTATATTCGGGTATTGTCTAACCTTCTAATATACACTGAACAATGCCCCGATATACTACGAATTATTAATATTTTCTTACGCTATATTAAATACTAGCTGTTGCTCGCGACTTCGCCCGCGTGATATTAAAAAATATAGCCTATGTTACTCACGGATAAATTACCTTTCTAGCGGTGAATGAATTTTTAAAATCGGCCCAGTAGTTTTTGAGTTATTTCAATACATACAAAAATACAAATCTTTCCTCTTTATAATATTAGTATAGATTAAAAGTAATATGTTAGTAATATAGGTTATTTTATCATACTTCATACTAATATTATAAATGCGAAAGTTTAGATGGATGTTTGTTACGAGTTTGTAGCCTAAACGTCTGAACGGATTTCGATGAAATTTGGTATAGATGTAGAGGATAGTCTGGAAGAACACATACTACTACTCACTTTTGTTTTTTTTAATTCCACGCGGACGGAGTCGCGGGCGAAATCTAGTTTAAGAATAATTTGTTTTATAGAATTTGTATTTCGGTTGTGGCTCCCTCTAGATGTAGATTAGTTTTTATAATAACGCCATCTATTGGGGGGGAAAAATGATGAATTCTCTAAGTCGTTAATATTTATTTGTATTAAATGTATAGATATTCAAGATGCATAACAGACGAGACGATGGGGACATAAACCAGAAAGTGTTAAGAATGAATGTGGATGGCTACAAAGGAAGAGGAAGACCGAAGAAAGTATGTATGGATTGTGTGAAAGAGGATATGCTTAAGAAGGGAGTGGATTCAGATATGACGGCTGATAGAAATGTATGGAAGAGTAGCACATACTGTGCCGACCCTCCGTAAGGGATAAGGGCAAGTTGATGATGATATTCAAGATGCATACAAAGTCATATTTATCAAGTTATTAATATGTCTGAACGATTCTTATCATTTAGCTATGTAGTAACATTGTAAACCTTTTTCACCCTAATGAACACTTACGCTAATTAAGTACGCTAATTACAAGACTTTGATAGCAGGATAATGGTACTTAAGTTAATGAAGGAACTTGAAAACAAATATTATACAAATAAAAAAGTTGAAAGTGTTATATTTCATATTTTTAATATTTATGACTTAGAAAGTTTAAAAGCCTTTGTAAAAAAATTGTAAAAAAATAAAAATAAACTTCTTATTTAACTTTATTATATCAAAAAATCAATGTACCTAGATAAATATAATATATAAAACAAGCTTTCGCCCGCGACTCCTTCCGCGTTGGATTAAACAAAGGTGAGTAGCATAATTGTTCTTCCAAACTATCCTCCATATCTATGCTAAATTTCATCGGGATCCGTTCAGCCGTTTAGGCTACAAACTCTAACAAACATCCATCCATATAAACTTTCGCATTTATAATATAAGTAAGATTATTTATTTTACTTCGAAAACAGCGAGTAATCAAATCGTTTTTGAAAATTTAAACTTGAGAAGTTAACCGTTTGTTTGAAAGTTAATTAGAACGAAGTAGGAATACTGCTTAAAGTTAAGACAGTTTAACTCGATTATTGCTCGTTCACGCCTTTCATTAAATCAACTAATTTTGTATCAATTAAAATAAGTTTAAAGATTTTAATTCAAGAGCTGATAAACAGGAGTTTCGGTGTTAATTTTTGTTGTTACAACTTTGGTTATTTTGGATTTAATATATGCCGACCGGTATGTTTTTATGGGCAATTGAACTGATATCAAATACTAACTGTTGCTTGTGACTTCGTCGGCGTGATATAGCCTATGTTACTCTTAGATAAATTTCCTTTCTAACTTAGAAATTTGAAAATCTCAACCGTAGTTTTTGAGTTATTTGAATACAAAAATAAAAATCTTTCCTCTTTATAATACGAATGTAGATAAATAAGTTTATTGTATTTTCTATGAAGTATCATCTCCTCCTCCTTATCCTACTCCCGTAGGGCGCACTGGGTTTTCGTCCTCCAAACAACTCTGTCATCCGTCATCTCAGTCATCACTCTCTTCTTGATCATGTCACCTTTCACGCAATCCATCCATCTCTTTCTAGGTCTACCTCTACCGATGTACCACTCCACATTCATAACTAACGTCCTTCTTGTTACATGCGATTCATCCCATTTTCTACGAAGTATGTCGAAAACAAGTAGTTGTGTTGTTATTTACAAGAGGCACGGAGTCAAGTTACTAAGTCAACAAAGTTGCAAAAGCACTGTCATTTGAACACACACTAAAACGTGTTTTCCCTGTAGTATAAATTAAACAATAAAACGTTATTGAGAAAGACACACAATGCTAAGTTTAATTAAGTTTTGCGTAATGGCAAACACTTGCAATTCTGTTTGGAATGCATTCTATTGCTCAGATCGCTTGCACTGCGAGATGCTGCAATACCCCTTAGGGTAGCGACACACTTACTGAGTGTAAGGCGCTGATACTTGAGGTACAGAATTCAGTCGTAGCATTCGGTTGCGATGATCCGATGCCAGAACGCATATCTGTTATCAAAATACATTGGGTTATTGCTGAAATACTAATAACGGATGAAGCCAATAATTTTCTATCCATTTTTGCTTATCAAAGGTATTTTAATTTTTTTACTATTTTTTTAAATATGACCAATAGTAATCGAAAAACCTTATACAAAGTAACTGCGTCAAATAATTCTAGGATCGGAAAGTTCGAAAGTTACTCGCCCAAATAATGGTTTAGCGCGACACCAAGCGCGATGTACAGTCGGGGAATCTGGCGGTGTTACATCTAAAAATCTAAATTCGTTTGAATGATTTGTACGCATCGAGATGCAACACTGAACAATATAGCCTGTAGTCTTAGTAATATTTATTTTAATTTATATGTCTTTTAGCTTGTATATTAATAAAAATGTAAAAATAAAAATGTAAAGATAAAAAATGTAATGTGGCAAAAGAATTAAATAAGGAATATTAAAGGCTCTGGCTTCCATGCTAGAGGAATTGTATAATTTAAAAAAAAAAACACTGAACAATAAGCAATATGATACAGTTTTGAAATGTGTCTGTACGATTAAACTTCGGTCAGTGGTACACAGGTGTGGACTTACTATTTAATGATGTTATGTATTAAAATGTAGTTTCAGTATTCGGCCGTTACTGTAAAACGTTGTTAAATCGGGCAAAATAAACATGCAAGTTACTGGTTAAACGATTTATTTCGGACGTATATTTTTAATTCAATATATGAATTAAAAATATACGTCCATATAATCGCATGTAACAAGAAGGACGTTAGTTATGAATGTGGAGGGGTACATCGGTAGAGGTAGACCTAGAAAGAGATGGATTGCGTGAAAGGTGACATGATCAAGAAGGGAGTGATGACTGAGATGACGGATGACAGAGTTATTTGGAGGACGAAAACCCGGTGCGCCGACCCTACGGGAGTAGGATAAGGAGGAGGAGATGATGATATTTTTAATTCAATAAGAATATCAAATTAGCTAAGGAATTTGTAATATCAATTAAATAAAAAAAAATCACTGATTAAACAGCTTTTTTTTAATTAGCTTAACTATTTATTTTTAGGTTAACTCACAATAAATTATCTTCTATTTATAACAATAGCGAATTGAACTAAAAAATCTTTTATATCCAATGTCTTTTATCTAAATACCAAAACTTTATAAAACAGTTGAAACCTTTAAGTCGGTCTTAATTTCCGTTCATTTCAAACGGTTATAAAGCGTGGCTTTAAAAGGCGATTTACAAAAGACTAGGTCGAGGTCAAATTACTTTGAAGTGCTGAGCATTCAATAACTTCTTATATGTGTTTTTTTCATCAAATTAACGAAGATGCAAAGTCAATGTGATTTAATTTTTAACGCTTTATGATACTAGCTGGTCCCGTGCGACTTCATCCGCGTGAAATTATAAAAAAAAATATTGTTAACATCTGTCAAATTCTCAATTGCAAATGTCAAAATACCAATTACCTTACTATGGCAATCTTGGTTTCCTGATGTTGGCAGCAACTTATGGTATCTTTACCACATTAGGGTTTTTATCCAAAATATTTACCCCCTAAGTTTAATGGCGTGAAAATATATGGCCTAAAGCGTGACTTAAGTGTAGGGCTTTTTATTAAAAAAAGAATTACTCAAAAATATGCTGTAATTGCTGACATCTTAGGTAACAAAGTAGTGTGTGTTTACGCTTTATTATATTAGTATAGATTGATATTTTAACTAGGATAAACTCCCTTAGTGTACTTTTATATACTAGGTGTTGTTCTCGACTTCTTCCGCATAGAATAAAAAAAAACCTATTAAATACATACTCAGCGATAACGTAGCTTTTAATTGATGAAATTGTCCCAGTAGTTTTTGAGTCACTTCCATAAATATAAATTTGTAAATAATTTATCTTAATAATATTCGTATAGAAAATGTATAGGACGCTTTTAGTTAACATGATTTATTTATACTATTAATATCGCAAATACGCTGAAATGTTTACACGAATTCTTGTGTCTACAAAAATTGATAGCACACCGTGACTATGCATATTAATTCTCAGTACAATAAGTATTGCAAACGAAAAAATAAATAAAATTATCGTACGTTTTGCATCGCCCAATTATATGTACAACATATTCCTATTTCTGTTTTTCAAAGAGAATAAAAATACTTTCGTCGAAGTATGCAGTGGAAGTCGAGGGTTAATTTGTCTATTTTTGTTTTAGGAAACCAAATAATAGAATAGGTTTCTATTTTCTGCTGAAAGTATCGTCGTGAATAGTTTTTATTACTATTTCGTAAGCGAAAACGTGAAATGATGACGTCAATGGGATAAATCGCTACGCGATATTGCGTACGACACGTGGGCTGTCTACGTGCGTCAACTTAACTCTCTACGTATCGCAGAATCAATATTTCTAGGTCGTATACTTTTCTATTAGAAAGTTATCTGATGATAAAATTATTATATAATATATCTTATGAGTAAATAAAACCCTGGGAATTTTGAGAACTAATTATTATAGATATAGTTAGGTATGGTTTGTCCATGTACAAATTTTCTATTATTAAATCAGATACTGTTTGTTTACTTGATTTCTGTTATACTAGCTGTCGCCCGCGACTTCTTTCCCGCAATATTAAGATAAAAGTAGCCTATAATATACCCATATATGTCATCTACCCTTCAGTGAAAGTCCGGTCGAAATCAGCACAACCGTTTCGGAGATTACCCGGAAACGCGGCTTGACAGACAAACATTTTTTAAATACGATTTTCGTTATCAGCAACGCAAATACATCATCTTCCAAAAATCTGTATTTCTTTTGATATTACAAACACTCCAATTTTATTATATGCATAGATAACTTGGTAGATTCCGAGCTATATACTCGAGAATTATGTTATAAAATGAAATATAAAAGAGGCACAACAAAACGTTCACCACAATACAGATGAAGTGAAAATTGGATTTCGATTCGCGAAACTACGCAGTCAGTTGCAGAAGAAAAACAACGTTCCGTTTAAATTGAACAGTCTCTTTTACAAGTAAATTTATAAAACACTGCATGTACTAGTTTACTAACATAGGTACTCTGCTCTACTTTTAAGTCTACAAATTCTATACTAATATTATAAAGAGGAAATTTGTTTGTTCGCATTGAATAAGCTCCAAAAGTGACCCGATTACAAAAATTCAAAATACAAATACAAATATTTATTGGTAAGAAAATTAGTTTTTAGAGGTCAGATGTTAAAATTGTTCTACAGAGTTACTGAATAGTAAAATAAGACAATCATTATGGTAGAAAAAGTTCCTCCACACTATACAGAGCTTTCTGAATTACCCAGGGCTTAAGTTTGTTTTTAAATGACGCGCGATTCTTTCACCATTAGAAAGCTACATTATGACTGAGTAACATAGGATATATTTTACATCAACAGGAAGGGTATGGACATGACAGAAAAGATATGAGATGTATTCTTTGTCACCCACGCGAAGTTGGGGTGGATCGCTAGTGAATCTATAAAAGGCCTTAAACATTTACTGTCAAAAACGTTTAATATAAAATTGGATTGAAAAAATGACTTCAGCATTTTAATATAAATTATATTTTTATATTTCAAACTTACTATATTTCATCATTCAAGAACTCTATTTAGAGTAAATGTTCCTTGCCATTGGATAGTAAAAATGCTCCTTTCTATATATATTTTTAATAGCAAAAAGTTTTCTTGTTCAAAGTTATTGTGCTAAATTAAAGAATTAAAATTCACAAAAGTCTAGACCATTTGCGCGAGATGCCAAGAAATAAATTGTCGCTTCGTGTCTCGCGATAATTTTTTTGGTCTTCGGTATCTTTTATATGAAAAAAAGGTTCTTATTCTTTGCTTTTTTTTGTTGGAAATGACATAAAAAACAAAGTACGTAGCCTATGTGTTTTTCCAGACTATACTCTACACCTATGCCAAATGTCATCCAGATTCATTCAGCCGTTTAGGCTAAAAATTCTAACAAACATCCATCCATCCAAACTTTCGCATTTATAATATTATATTATTATGATTATGATTACGATAATAGCTTATTTCAACATTAACTTATAAAAAATGTTTATCTGTACAGACTACATAAAAAATGATTGATTAAAAAAAGTGAACATTTCAATTTTGATAAATAAGTCTATGTTTAGTTAATACTAGCTTTTGCATGCGACCTCGTTTTGCGGAATCAAAACAAAATCTAGTAATAAATGTAGCCTACGTTATTCAGTGTTAATGATGCTTTGTACTAGGAAAGGAATTGTTGTAATCGGTCAAGTAGTTTTTGAGTATGTTCGTTACATACAAATATACAAAACATCCCTCTATAATATTAGTAGGTACATATAATATCTTATCTTACTCATATAATAAATGCGAAAGTTTAGATGGATGGATGTTTGTTAGAGTTTGTAGCATAAACTGCTGAACGGATCCCGATGAATTTTGGCAAATATGTGGAGGATAGTCTGGAAGAACACATAGACTACTTACTTTATTTTAATTCCACGCGGACGGAGTCGCGGACGAAAGCTAATATGGAAATTACAATAACTATTTTTATCGTGTTTTGACCTTTCTTCCCTCTTAAACACGTCTAAGACGTCTAAAAGCCAAGTTAAGCTGTTGACCTTGAACTTAAGCCTGGAGAAGTAATTAGACAATGTCCAAATAATGGAAGATTCGAGAACAGAAGAGAACATTTCAAACTTCCAACACACTTGAAAATTAAAATTCATTTACTCCTTTAAAATATAAAACTATGTCCGTTCTCTAAACATGTATAAAAATTTTCTATTACATAAATATGTAAAAATAACTATCGCAATACAAAAACAGTTTAGCGACTTATTCGCTGGCATTATTATGTAAACTACGGGAACAAGTTGAGATTTACATA
>LD689021.1:1518734-1534817 GCA_003118335.3 Papilio memnon
GCTCACTATACGTCCCCACTGAGGGGCTCGGAGCCTACCCTAAGTTAGGGGTGACCAGGCCATAGTCCACCACACTGGCTCACTGCGGGTTGGTTGACTTCACGCATATCTTTGAATTTCTTCATCGATATGTGCAGGTTACATCACTATGTTTTCCTTCACCGTAAGAACGTCGGGTAAATTATGTGCATATGAAAATCAAAAAATCACATTGGTACAGCGGGACTCAAACTCAAGACCTGTAGATTATAAATCAAGTGCTTAAACTTCTGAGCCACCGACGCTCGATTTAATAACGAACAATATTTTTTTATTCATAGTAAAATAACGTATTTCATTAGTAAAAACAAAGTGAAACAAGGGATTAAAACCTTTAACGGCTGCATGGACTAAGTGAGCGTTTAAAGTGTTCGTGAAGGTGCAAGGAGCGACGACCGGCTGCGACCTTTGGGTATACCATCTGCTTATGGAGGGTTATATTACACGCCAGTGTCGTTTGAAGAAAGCTTTTAAATTTTTATCGTTGTTGCATGTGGCTTTCAAACAATATTAGAACATTAAAAATTAACAGTTGTCAATACTTAGGTATAAACTTTGAAATCTCTGTGGATTTTTAATAATAACTTATAACCTTTTTAACCCTTTCACGCTCAAGGGAAATATTTCTCCCTTCTACATTTCGTTATCGATTATTCAATTATTATTGAATCGATATTTATTTAAATGAATGTCAATATAAAACTTATGTCCAAGGCAAATGTGTTTCTGAACGATCAGGAAAACGAAGAACTGTCAAACTTTATTGCGCTAAAATCAAATTAAAAAAATGAATATTTAGTCTCAGCCTTCTTATGGTCCAGTAAACATATAATAGTATTAAAGGTAAAAGAACAGAAAAAATTACGCTTTCCTTTATAAAAACCCTACGTTTCCTTATTGATTTGGATTCTCACCCTACTCATTCTTTCCGATAAAATTGACACGGCGAGGTATTTTTAAATTAATATTCTCCCGCGACTACGGCTGCGTGAAATTAAATAAAAGCAAATAGCACATGTGTCCTTCCAGACTATCGTATACATCTATGCCAAATTTCGTCCAGAGCCGTTCAGCAGTTTAGTTGTAACTTAATAATACTTCCATCCATCTAAACTTTCCAACTTACTAGTAATATGGATGTTGCAGATCCAAGTTTATAATAAACTAACTCATCTCAAAATATAGTAGATAGCATGCCAGCTACTGATATACATATGCCAGTAAAATGTTCACCAGATCGCACGCGATGAGGCGTGTCATTGTCCGACTTTGTACCGCCTCGAAGTCTCCCGAACTATCACAAAACCAAACATCGGGCTAGCTTACATGCCAGTTAGAGTGTACGCTTGTCTGTGTATCCCCGTCTTATTATTTCCTAGTATTTCTTTATCTTGTTCTATGCTATGAGTGTTGGTAATCAAATTGTCATCCAGCGAAATCAAACCTCATCTCAATTTGCGATGATCGGGCCAGGGCACTTGTCTCGCCGTCGTCCGCGTCAGCAGACAGGCCTTGATTACTTCCTGTGTTAACACCCTCTAATCTGTTGCTAGCGGCTACCAATGAATTTCTACACATTGTACCAATCGATATTTTGCTGCGCAATACGAGTATAATGGCGTAGTTATAGATATATAAATGTTATTTAAACTAAGATGATGGTCTAATTTTTCATTGACTTCAACAATTTCACAACACTAACTACAGAATCTGTGGTTTTAGCTGTGATAGATGAGTAAAGATTTTTTCTTTAAAGAAATGTTAGAAATATTGAGAGTAAAACTAAATTAACTTATTGAAGTTAAGAAATGCAAAAACTATATTATCTTTCCACCACTAAAAACATTCACTGCTAATATTCAAGTTAACCATTTATTGGAACTACTAATATTTGCAATACTAGGAAATATTAATTGACACAAGGAAATAAATCCTAATTTATTGTCTTGGGAGTAATTTACAAAATATTAATTCAGTTAAAACAGAAACATTAAATAACAAATAACGATATTCAATATGACAAAGTAGCTGACATTTGAACACGTTTAAGATGTGAACGGTCGACTTACGTTAACAAATGAACCGCTTTATTCAACGGGTTCGTTAGGCAAGGGATCACGGAAATCCTCCACTTGATCTTTATTCCTTTGCTACTTAGCACAAGTCTAACAAGCTGGACAATTTGTGTTGGACCAGTCGAGGACGTTAATTTCCTATCCTCTGTGAAATATATTATACTCTTTCAATGTAATAAGGTCAATAACTTTGGGTTGTATAACATGCTAGATTATCGCCCTTTTGACAATATAGTCAAACATGACGAGGATTTTCCAGTTAGAGAAGCGCTACTATAAGTTGATTATGTCAAAAAATACGTAGAACCTATACAACAGATTTCCAGGTGCCATCCTCACCAACTAGATGGCTCACCATCTGGCAAGAACAGACCGTTCCACAGATGCCTTGTGAAACGGTCTATCCTCGTTACGTACGACCTACAGTACAACTTAGGGTCCTTTAAGATGCGAGTCTCACTTTCTTAAAGGCGGACAACGAATCTGTTGTTCCTCTGGTCCTGCGTTGTGCTCTTAGGAGAGCGAGTGAGCTACCATAATTTAGTTTCACATATGATCTTGTCAATCTATCTATTCAGATAGATTTTGAAAGAACACACCGCGATATTAGCGTCACTCAGAAGTTTATATAAGTTTGTGGAATTAATTCACCTAATGACCTACTTTTAGGATTCTGAGAAATATTTTTTAGTCGCCGTAACGAGAATTGATTAATGAAGCTTTTATGGTTTCCAATTTATAAGCTTGCCTCGATAACGTGTTTGATGTTTGATGAAAAAATCTGAATAATTATTTCTAATTTATTTTAGCATCGTCCGTTTTATTTCTGAACATTGCTACATATTAATTATTTATTGGAATTAATTATACCATGTGAGCAAATTTTCGGTTCAATCGTTTTAATCTTTGTATTCAAGTCTATTTAAAGACGAGATGAAAATTATTTTTTCTATTAATATTACTTTGAAAAACTTTGTGTATGAATAGACTTGACGTTCCTATATCTATATACTCGTTGTCACTATAACCAGCTAGTTATGTACGTATGTATAATATTATGTGCCTCATCTGTATCTAGGTCAGCCTATATAAATAAACGGGAACTCGATAGGTGTAATTACTACAGGATTGTTTATTGTCTCGACTATTGAAAATGGGCAACCATGTCACTTGTTATACATCGAGTATAGGTAAGTTCAGTGGCTTTATTTTATCGGGAACTTTGTTTTTTTAAAGAGAATACGGCAAACAAGCAAGTGGCCACTTGAATTAGCCGAAGAAGCGACCACTGCCTATAAACACCCCTAATGACAAATGCGTTGCCTACCTATAATCGACTGAGGTGACGTACATAAAGAGGATATTTCCCCTTCCTAAGCGTCTCCTCTACCGTGGAATTCCTTCCCAATCTTTATATAACAGGTTGGGATGGGGAAGTTACTAAAATTAGGCCTCCGGTACGCACACTTATCAGACAAAACGCGGAATAGCGTGAACTGGAACGCACGTTTTCTGTGTGATCGAGGCATTGCGGTGGGCGAGCCAACCCATTCGTGCGAAGATGTTAAAGCGGACTCTACCACTGTTTTATTAGGAGCGGCGCGATGGGCGGAGCGGGGAAATATAAACAAAGTGTAGGATAATACAGAGATGTCCACGAAACGAGTGGGAGCGCAGTAGTAGTTAATTTAATTGGTTAAATTTTTTAAAGGCATTTAAAAAAAACTAGGTAGCCTACGCATTCTTCCAGACAATGATCTACACCCCATCATGGACGTATAATGAACATCCATCCATCCATACTTTCGTATTTATGAGTATGAATAACTATTATTGGTATGATTTTATAAGGTCGTCCATTTTAAACCGACTTCAAAAAATGTTCGAATTTTAATTTTTTGGCAAATATGGTTCCAAGATATCCAGAGAAAACATTTCGCAGTGATTTTCATGCTTCAGAAATTCGCCTTTCAAATGTCACCGTCGCCATTCTCTATTCTCTGACTTCAACTTTTTTGAAATACCAAATTACTCAAGTCCTTTGTTTTAAGACAAATGATAGAAATTCTAAAAACAATCCCGGATATTTTAAAGTTAAGATTTAAAATTAATTAGACAAAATGACACAAATCAAAAATAACACAAAAACTACTGTTTTTTGTGAAACATTATTAATTTCTCACTTCACTCGTAGTACACATCATACTAATATTATAAATGCGAAAGCTTAGATGGATGCATTGATGTTTGTTTGGGTTTGTAGCCTAAACTGCTGAATGGAACTCGATGAAAATTTGCTTATATGGAAAGGATAGTCTGGAAGAACAAGGGCTACTTTTTGTTTTTAATTTCACGCGAACGAAGTCGCGGGCGAAAGCTATAATGTTAATTTGCCCTGTGTGGCACGTTCACGCCAAAAACTGCTACTAGTTGTTGCCCGCGCCTTCGTAAACGCAGTTATAAAATAAAAAAAAGTAGCCTATAATATGCCCGTCTATGTCCGCTACCCTTCAGTGAAAGTCCAGTCGATATCGGTCCAACCGTTTCGGAGATTACCCGGACAAACTCGGCTTGCGGACAGACAGACAGAAATTTTTTAAATGCGATTTTCGTTATCAGCAACGCAAATACATCATCTTCCCGAAATCTGGAATATTTCTTTTGATGTTACAAACAGACACTCCATTTTGATTATATGGATAGATTGTGCCGACCCAACGCGTTTAAGCCAGAGAGATTATATTGATAAACTAATGATATTGTTTATAATTGCTGCTTTTAATTTATAACATCATCATCATCAGAGGCACTGCAGTCGCGGGTGGGCCTGCGCCTGGTCCAGTAAATTCCTCCATATCGGTATATCTTGGACTTTTTGTTTCCAGACCTTAATGCCGACATTTTAAAGATCTCGTTCGACATCATCTTGCCATCTTAGTTTCGGCCTTCCGCGTGATCTACGTCCCTCTGGTTTTAATTTATATAGTTCGATATAAAATGACAAGATATCTATAGAATTTGTTAGACAAATAGTTTTATTGACTTTAACGAGCCGTAATCTATTGAAAGTAAGGGATCAAGGGATCTCTCCGTTTTAATCTCACCAATAACCCTTTAACCGGAAACGCGAATCTGTTGGAGAAAGTAATATTAAAAAAGGTCGTCTTCCAAAATATTATACAGCCTTTGTACTTTGTATGTTTAAGAGATCAGAGAAATTAGATTTTTATTTACCGTTGAATAAGGAATAGAGAAGTTGAAGTAGTCAAGGAATCAAATTTCCTTCCCACGTAGGATTGAATATCGTGCAGCAACTGTACTAGCTGTTGCCTGCGACTCAGTCGGTGCGGAATTAAATAATAAATGTTCTTCCAGATTGTAGTCTATATATGCCAAATTTCAGCTAGATCTGTTGAATCGTTTTGGAGATAGGTAGTTACAAACATCCATCTAAACTTTCGCATTTATAATATTAGTAAGATTACTAGCGCACAGAGGCTTTGCCGATGCCAATGACGTCACGAGTTAACTGAGTACTGAGTAGACGAGTGCGGAACGGGCAGCGCTAGATAAGTTTGCGATCTAATTGCATTGTGAAGATCTAATGACGTTTTACAGAACTGGGTATGAGATTAAAGTCCTCGGCTTTACAGGTACGGTTAAAACATTCTATTCCTTAATTAAGATTCATTAATTATTTATATTAAAACATAAAAATAACTTTACGATGTTTTAGAATATAAAAAGTATCACGAAGTGTAACTTGACAAGAAATGTAGAAGCTCTTACATCTTCTTCTTCTTCTTCGTTTCTTCATTATTGAAGGTCGTGCATGCCCTGGTAAGCCTTTACCGCGTCATCGACCAGCTGCCTCCACGCCGCCCTGTCTTCGGCAAGCTTTTGCTATTTTGTGAAAAATATTCGATTTATTTTATGGCTCATCTTAAAATCTATAAATCCTGGCCTGGAGGAGCCCCCCTTCCTTCCTGGTTGGTTCCCTTGATTCCTGGTTGGGCTATACATGTCATCTTCTTCCTCCTTAGTGACTCCCGTAGTGAAGCAACAGGTTTTTGTCCTCCACATAACTCTATCATACGTCATCTCAGTCATCACTCCCTTCTTGATGACACCTTTCACGCAATCCATCCACCTTTTTCCGGGTCTACCTCTACCGGTACCACACTCATAACTAACGTTGGTTGGGCTATACCTGTATTTTTATTTAATTTATTTTTAGAAAATAATATTGTTAAAAGGTAACCTGGATAAGACTAAATTAGTCGAATCTTTTACAAAACCTTTAGATTTAAAGACAAAATATCTTACAAATATCGCAGTATCGTTTGTTCTTGTTTGTTTCAATTTGGACTTTCTTTTCTGTTTAATTTGAAAAGTTGAAATGACACTGTGAGTTAGATATCTTTTTGATAGCCACTTAAGTTTTTTTTTATGGTTACGCAAATGAAGTTGACACATTTCGATCTGATCTTGGATAAATTGCTTAAAACATAATATAGCTATGGTTAATTGACTTTTAATTCATTAATATTTATGTTCATTTTTATATTTCACTTTACATTAGAGGCCCGTTTCGATTTGACACAAGATTATTAAACACTAGCTTTAGCCCTCGACTCCGTCCAATGAAATTTAAAAAAAGTGAGTAGTCTACGTGTTCTTCCAGATTATTATCTACATCTTTACCAAATTCCATCGAAATCCGATCGACCTTTAAGACTACAAACTCTAACAAACATCCATCCACCTCAACTTTCGCATTTATAATATAAGTAACTTTCGCATTTGTAATATTCAGAGACAATTATTTTAACAGCGAAAGAAATGAAATCAGTCTCGTTAATTTTCAGATTACTTATTTATCTCAAATTTCAAATTTCAAAATCACAAGATAACAAAGAAAACGTTGTTTCAAAAACTAAGGAAATTGTACTTTTCTCCTGCAAAGTTAATTAATCACTAAGGGAGACCACTTAAAGACTGAGTGTATGACTAAGTGAGGATGTCGATGATATAATAAATGGACGAGGTTCACCGCTTGGTATAATTAATTTAATAACTTCATAAAGTGTACCAACAAATTTGTTCCCTTAATATCAATAAAGGGCAAACTCATTGTTTGCAGTGTCTATTGGTGCGAGATAAATACGCCCGAAGTCTGAATACAACTTTGACTATAGGAGAATGGATTAACAAAGAGCTCCCTTTGTACTAAATAAATTCTCCCAATTTTACGGGAAGTGAGGGAGACACTAAAACAAGTGTATATCATACTGAAAAGTAAAATTGAAACCTCTTTATGAGCAAACTGACTCAAAAATATACACATAAAACGAAAGCAAGCGTAGAACATATTGCTGGCTTTTATTTGACTGAGGGGAAAGTACTTTACAGGTCCTGTCTCTTAAAAGTCAAAGGAACACAACAAACAATACAGCCCACGCTTTTGGAATGTTAGATAGTAAATCACGATTACTGAATAAACTACCGCCAACGGCATCTATAAGCAATTTGTTTTAAACATGTTTGTGGAGAATTGAACCATAAACAAGAAAGTATTAAGATTGAAAATGGATGGCTACAAAGGTAGACGAAGACTGAAGAAAGTATGGATTATGTGAAAGAGGATATGCATAAAGGAGTGTATTCAGATATGACGGCTGATAGAGATGCATGGAAGAGCCGCGCATACAGTGCCTTCAAAAGGAGAGTGAACAGCTCCCTCTTAAGCTAGCACGTACCATCTTTCGACTGCATCGTCACTTCCTTTAGGTGGGATCGTGGTCAAGTGCTAGCTTAACAAATAATAAAAAAAAAAGTGCCGACTCTCCGTTGGAACAAGGTATCAATCATGCATTAACTACAATACCCCAAATATATATTTAGGTACTGTTTACTTAAACACGTATTTTTACTCTCTGACCGCCGCTAATTTCTAACGGGGCGAAATTATTCTTAATTTTTGAACAATTAAAGTAACTGGCAACTAATAATTTTGTGTCCTGGCTGAATATGCAAATGACAGATGACAGTTGTCATTGAATGGTGGAATTTTATTCAAAATCCTGTTACAATTTATTTTCGAATCTCTAAATGTACTTTGTGTATTTCAATTGAAACATAATTTTTGATAAAAATATTGTTACAGCGATATTTTTGCTCAATAAAATATACGCTGTGCTGGAATTTATAAGCCTATTAGTGACATAAATCATAACTTAACACCGTAGGAGCGTATATCACAAAAATTACTACTGCAACTAGTTCACAGCATTGGAAATATCTCTTCATATTTGAATAAAATAGTGAGCTTCGAACTATATTTATATATGGGATATTTCACCGGTTATGTTTGTACAGCTGCATACATGTATATACTAACTTTCGCCTGTGACAGTCTGCGATGAATTAAAAAAAAAATAAGTAGTCAGTGTTCTGTGACTATCCTCTACATCTATACCAAATTTCAACGAATCCCGTTCAGCAGTTTAGGATACAAACGTACAAACATCCATCTAAACTTCTATATTTATAATATTAGTAAAATTTACAAAACTTCAGAAACTCGAAGGTCGGAGGCACACTAACACGCATACATACATACGACTGAGACGACAGATGATAGAGTTATTTGGAGGACGAAAACCCGGTGCGCTGACCCTACGGGATTAGGATAAGGTAGGGGAGATGATGATGATATATGATATACTCGTATGGTAAAGGAAAAACATTGTGTTGCCACCTATACCTATGAATGCATCTGAGATGAAATTCAAATAAGAGTATGAAAACCGATCCTCACTACCAGCGTCTACTGACGGCCAACCCTAATAACGAATGATCGATGCGCCGATCGAAGCAATCCAAGATCGATTCGGATCAACAATCGGATAATGCCAATCATTTTTTAAAAGACTGAAGATCCCAGTTCCCTCTTAAATAAGCATCAAGCCCCGCGGTAGGGACGTGTAGCTAACGATTTTATTTTCATTAACACTTAAGATGTGTATCAAATTTCAAATCAATAATGAATAGCATACAGCTCAATTCTATAAATATTCGAGGATTAAGAGACGAAACAGGGTACATTGGTTATCGTTGTAATTAAATCACCTTACCATTTGAGGCTGTAATTAGACCAAGTACTTACGTTGACGACATAACGTAGGCACAATTTAATATATTAATTTGTTAATTCAACGCGTAGCTTACAAAGGCAAACAGCCTTAGTAAACGATGTAAGGTAAAGTTTTGACGATATTAATGACTCTTAATGTTCCCTTAAATATTTTAATCACTTTGTAGGTTTAATTTTCATTATCATAAGAGCTTTACTTTACAATTGTTTGTATCAAAAATTAAATATTAACTTAGGGAAGATCAAAAGAGTTGGCGCAAAAATCTGACTCGAAGGACCAATTTTTTTTACTTCCTTTCTATTAATTATTTATTTTCTTTGTATTTATACTACCTTAAGATAATTAAGTTGATGCATACCTGAAGGGATCTTAGGCTTTCGAGAAAACTTTTCCCGAGCTTTAGATACCAGCTAATTATACGAAACTGTTCCCGTGCGGCGTAACCGCATTATGTTATACGAACTATATTTCATTGTTTACATTTGTAAAAATTTCAATTGCAAATGTCAAAATTTAAATGCTTAACGGCCGGTCTCAATAACGCATCCTGAATCGGGAGATCGCTCCAATCGGAGATAGAAAGCGATCTGCGGATCGATCACTAATCGGTGTCTCAATAACACCGGATAGCAAACATCGACAACGAAGGCCTTTGCTGGCAAACAATTACCGTTAACATGACAATCTTGTTTCTTTGCTTCTATTGGCTTGTAGTTTTTGTCCCTTTCTCGCGTGACAGTCTATTCCAATTTATTCACCGCCTAAATTAAATTATGTGATAATGTATAACCTACATCTAGTCGTAAATTATTTTTATTAAAAAAAGAGATATTCAATAGTATGCTGTTATGACATCCTACATAACAAAGTGTGTTTACGCTTTATTATATTAGTACAGATATTAATAGACTAGCTGTTGCTCGCGACTTCGCCGGCGTGAAGCTAAAAACAATACAAAATATAGCCTATGTTACTCACAGATAAATTACTTTTCTAATGATGAAAGAATTTTTAAAATCGGCCAAGTAGATTTTACGTGAATCGAATACCTACAAAAATACAAATCTTTCCTCTTTATAATATTAGTATAGATAATCATCAACTTTCCCTTATCCCTTACGGAGGGTTCGGCACAGTATGTGCTCTTCTATACATTTCTATCAGCCGTCATATCTGAATCCACTCCCTTCTTAAGTATATCCTCTTTCACACAATCCATCCATAGTTTCTTCGGTCTTCCTCTTCCTTTGTCATTCATTCTTAACACTTTCTGGTTTATGTCCCCATCGTCTCATTAGTATAGATATAGATAAATTGGTACGAAATGAAACAATGTATTACGTGCATTGATTAATTAGACGCCGTACAATAGATATCTGATTTCTAGTATACATGACCTGCTTATACGGTAAATTAGTTTGTAAACAATATAGTGGCTTGTTGGACGATACACTAATTAAAACAGTCATGATTTAAAGTCTGTACGGGGTATGTTGTGACGAAACTTTACTCACTAGTTAGTAAACTTTCATAGGTTTACCTTAATATTAGAAACTAGCTTTCGCCCGCGACTTTGTCCGCATGGAATTAAAAAACACAAAAGTGAGTAGCCTATGTGTTCTTCCAGACTACCCTCCACGTCTATACCAAATTTTATCGAAATCCGTTTACTCGTTAGGCTACAAACTCTATCAAACATCCATCCATCCATCGCTGTCGAACGGAATAAATAGTATCCTATGTCCGTCTCCTGGCTCTAAGCTACCTCCTCAACAATTTGCAGCCATAGCGGTGATGCCGTCCTTGAGTTATAGGTAGTGTAACTAACATGACTTTCTTTTATATATATAGACTAGCTGTTGCTCGCGACTTCGCCCGCGTGAAATTAAAAAATATAGCCTATGTTACTCACAGATAAATGACCTTTCTAACAGTGAACGAATTTTTTAAATCGGCCCAGTAGTTTTTGCGTGAATCAAATACATACAAAAATACAAAGTTTTCCGCTTTATAATATTAGTATAGATTATAATATTTCATGACAATGTAAAAGAAAAAAGAAATCGTACAAATGTTATAAATGCGAAAATTGCCAGAACGACCTTCTTGGGAATATGTAGTTGCAACGCTTACTTAGAGCTAACCTTTCATTTAATTTTTTTTTGTTTTGATTTATTTGCGTCATACATATTTTATTTTATTTTATTTTATTTTTCTTACTTTTTTATAGGTTTAATTGTTATCGGTAAAACTTGCTTTTTTATTATTGTGTTTTCTAGGATTTGTAAGTGTTGTAATGTTTTCGAATAGATTAAATGATTATTATTATTATTATTAGTTACAAACATCCATCCATCCATCTAAATTTTCGTATCTATACGAATATTATAAAGAGGAAATATTTTTATTTTTGTATGTATTGAAATAACTCAAAAACTACAGAGCCGATTTCATAAATTCTTTCACCGTTAGAAAGGTAATTTATCTGCGAGTAACATGGGCCATATTTTTTATTACTTTTTTTAAATTTCAAGCAGGCGAAGTTGCGAGCAACAGCTAGTTTATAATACACTCAAGAGCATTGAATTTGGGTCACTTCAAAAAACTGTAAATCTCGTAAACTAAGAATGCTAGCTTAATGAATTAAATTGTGATTAGTAGACAATTAAATACTCCTTAAAATAATATACTTTTTAGTTCCTCTTTGTGTGTCTCTTCCAGAGGAATAATAACGAAAATCGTATAAGAAACTTGGTGTACAGCATACTAAATCTCGTAAACGCAATGGAAGTTATTTCATTAGTTATTCTTAGTTTACGATATTTTTAAGTGATTTAATGCTCTTGAGTGTATTAGTAACGAGTTGTTCCCTTGCGGCTTCATCCGCATGAAATTGTAAAAACTTTATTTTATTGTTTACCTACATTTGTCAAATTATCAATTCCAAATGTCAAAATGACATGACATGATGACAAACCATGACAATCTTGCTACCTTGATGTTGGCAGCAACTTATGGTCTCTTTCCCACATTAGGGTTTTTATCCAAAATATTTACCCCCTAAGTTAAATGGCGTGAAAATATATAGCCTAAAGCGCGACGTAAGTGTAGGGCTTTTTATTAAAAAAAATATTATTCAAAAATATGCTGTGATTGATGACATCTTAGGCAACAAAGAAGTGTGTGTTTACGCTTTATTATATTAGTATAGATATATTTTAGTAATGATTCACGTGTATATTATGTAATCTTCATACGTAGGGACTTATGTCGACTAAATAATATAGAGCTGGACAACATTAAGTTGGAAACTTCAATGCCCCAGGGTGTCGTGTTCTAAGATGTACACCATATTATTACCAGTTATGTTCTTCTAAGCTTTACAATTCGACACATAAGACCTTGAAAATATCAATTATAGTTTAAAGCTAAAACCTTTTAAATCTATTCTTCATACTAATATTATAAATGTGAAAGTTTAGATGGATGTTTGTTAGAGTTTGTAGCCTAAACTGCTGAACGGATTTTGATGAAACTTGGTGTAAATGTAGGATAGTCTGGAAAAACACATAGGTTACTTGGTTTTGTTTTTTTAATTCCACGCGGACGGAGTCGAGATCTAAAGCTAGTATATCATAAAGAGGGTAGATTTGATTGTTTCTCCAAAACTACTGAGATTCAAACATTCATTAGATTAGAAAGCTAAATTATCATTGAGTAACATAGGCTATATTTGACATTACTGGAAACGGTATAGATATGACAGTAAATATGAGACGTATATTCTTTGCCACCCAAGCGAGGCTGGGGCGAATCGTTAGTATGGAAATAAAAATAATAATTTTAAAATATACAGTACATTTTTTATTATATGTAACGTTGGTCTGTTGATTCAATTGAAAAACGTGATTTAAAAAAAAACTTATGAATAAATCTATACCAGTATTATAAAGAGGAAAGATTTGTATTTTTATTTATGGAGATATGTCAAATATAACGACATCTTATGAATGCATAATGACTACTTTTATTAATGTACCCTCTTCTTAACTCTTACAATTTATATGCCACAGTATGTATTACAAAAACTACTGGGCCGATTTAAAAAAATCTTTCACCATTAGAAAAGTAGTTTATCTGTGAGTAACATAGGTTATATATTATCTATATCTATACTAATATTATAAAGAGGAAAGATTTGTATTTTTGTATTTTTGTATGTATTGAAATAACTCAAAAACTACTGGGCCGATTTTAAAAATTCTTTCACCGTTAGAAAGGTAATTTATCCGTGAGTAACATAGGCTATATTATCGCGGATGAAGTCGCGAGCAACAGCTAGTATACAATATTTTGTTAATCATTCAACCCAAGAGAAACCAGAAGGAATTGCTAGTTCATAAATATTCAATTGCATGTATAATCTGGGTTAAATCATGCTTCTATTTAAGGGAATTCAGATGTAAAGGCGTAAATTAGAAACGTCCAATTAATTAATTAGTTGTAACATTTACTGGAAGCTGGCAAGTTTGAGGAAACACCTCGATCAATCAATCGCCTCGCAAACGAAAGGGAACGATATATTTATAGCTAACGAGAAAGCGATTCTGTAAACTAGTATACAAAACTAGCTATTCCCATGCGGCTTCATCCGCATGGAATTTTAAAAACTTAATTTATTGTTTACACTAGCTTTCGCCCGCGACTCCGTCCGCGTGGAATTAAACAAAAACAAAAGTAAGTAGCCTATGTGTTCTTTCAGACTATACTCTACATCTATCCCAAATTTCATCGTAATCAGCCGTTTAGGCTACGAACTCTAACAAACATCCATCCATCTAAACTATCGCATTTATTATATTAGTATGATATGATTTGTCAAATTCATAATTTCAAATGTTAAAATTCAAATGTACAAATGACAACCGTTTGACATTAGATACCAATAACCGTACCATGGCAATCTTGCTTCCTTGATGTCAGCTTGAAGTTTATGGACCCTTTCCCACATGAAGGTTTTTGTCCAATATCTTTACCCTTAAGTTTAATAGCGTGAAAATATATAGCCTAAAGCGTGTCGTAAGTGTAAGGCTTTTTAAGAAAGAATTATTCAAAAATATGCTGTGATAGCTCACATTCTACGCCACGAAGTAGTGTGTGTTTACGCTTTATTATATTAGTATAGACATAGAAATAAATATTTAAATCCTTTGGCACAGTATTCTTTCTATTCATTCATGAGATGTACGATGTAAACAATAAAAAAATCAGAAGTAAGCGTAAGTTGCCACTTTAAATATTGGTTGAAAATAAATAAAGAATTGTAAAGGAGTTTCTTATTGAAGTACTTAGTTCAATTATAAAGTTAATTGGAATTGCTCGTATACAGTCCCCTAGAGTAGGTAAGTTTCTCCCGCATGTGACATTGTTGGATTTAACTAATTAATATGTCTTATTGCTGTACCGTTTCTCTGCTACTCTGTTGCCGGTAGAACATGAAGCTAATAGCGTGTCTCTTATCTCGTACTTGTCACCTCTGGTAAGAGCAAACAAGTACAGACAGAATGTAAACTTGTGTACGTCTTCGGTTTCAAAAATGTTTATGCAATTATTCTTCTGGATGCTTCTGGATGTATACGTACTATAAACCAATACATGTACACGTATTTTTGAAACAGAAAGTGTGTACAAGTGTCTAATATGTTTTAAAAGTCCATATTTGTTCAGCTGTCAACCTTTAACATCCATCCATCCATCTAAACTTTCGCATTTATAATATTGATAGTATCATTAGATAATTATTTCCATTACTTTGACTAAAGTAGATGTAAATAGCTAAACAATTAGGGATGGTGAAGGAAGGCAAACATTTATTTAACGTAGTGTTTAATTCCGGAATTTAACTCAAATCGCATTGATTGCGACACTTCCGTGGTGTTTCTAATTAGGCCTTTTCAGTCGGCGTTCGTGAAAGTAAATAAAACTGTAGCTTTGACTAAACTATCGTACAACTGTTTAGTCTCGCTTTGAATCCTATGAGCTTATGTTAGCGTAGGTGCGCACACTACTCGATTTTTAGTTATGCAACTAAACAGTTGAATTGACTGCGGAACAATCGACAATCGCACAACAGTTGTGCGATTGTCGATTGTTGTTTTGTAATATCAAAAAAAATCCAGATTTCGCGAAGATACTCGTATATTTAAAACAAAAATTGTCAGTCTGTCCGCAAGTTGCGTTTGTTCCGGGAAATCTCCGAAACGGCTGGGCCGATTTGGATTGGACTTACATTGTAAGACATTCTGATGTAGGCAGTAATATTATAGACGACCTTTTTTTTAATAACTGATGGATTAAGGATTATTATTCATGCAAGATAGCACCGTTTTCCTAAACGGTGGTTAACTTAGAAGATCGTTTTTATTTTGAACTAGCAGTTGCTCGCGACTTGGTCTGCGTGAAATTAAAAAAATAATAAAACCTACTCACTGATAACGTAGCTTTTTAATGGTGAAAGAATTTTTGAAATCGGTCCAGTAGTTTTTGTGTTATTCCAATACACACAAAAATTCAAACCTTTCCTCTTTATATTAGTATAGATGAAAAACATAGGTGTAAAAGGATATTATAGAAAATCGTAAGCTCAATAGACCTGCCCTCGGTCGAATCTATTCTGCTTCAAATATTTGGAGAGCTCCTTCGATTCAATGTCGCCATATATCTTCTTAATGGTTAGTCTTTGACCGTTTACTACGTAGACACATATTAAAATATCTCGAGAACGCCAGTAATCTATAGGGAAGGAAAATGTC
>LD689021.1:1571536-1583602 GCA_003118335.3 Papilio memnon
CATCATCTTCCTCCTCTTACTCCCGTAGTGGCGCAACAGGTTTTTGTCCTCCACATAACTCCATACGTCATATCAGTCATCACTCCCTTCTTGATCATATCACCTTTCACGCAATCCATCCATCTTTTTAGTCTACCTCTACCGGTGTACCACACTCATAAATAACGTTCTCCTTGTTACATGCGATTCATTCTTTCTGTGTCCAAAAATTAGCAAATTTAAATCCAAAAAGCCGTATTACAATGGACGTGTCATGCATATTCGCAAAAACATTACCTTTAATCCAGCTAAATCACATCATGATCAATGTCGTTATCGACTGAAAAATAATTTAATTTTTATCTTAAACGTATGTCACAAAAGTTTGACATAAACATAGTATTTTTTTCCAATGATATTATACAATAATAAACATAATATTTGTTTGATAACATTATAAGAATATTGTCATTACAGTTACCACAGTTCACATAAATGCTGAAGTTTATTTTTCTAATGTTATTGTATAAATTCCAGCTTTATCTCATGCAATGATATATAAATCAACTTTGATAAAATCAATGTCGATTGCTTCATAACAAGCGTTGAATTAAAACAGCAAAGAGGTCGCCCTGTGAGAAACGGAGCACCATTCTTACGCGAGTGCCAGTGCGGTGTAGACAACGGCATTAATAATCGTTATGCTATAACAAAATAAGTGGACAAGAGAACAGAAATGGCCAACCAAATCTGGACACCACCTGATATAAGCAACGTCTGTGGCGAATCCGTAGCACCTATACGACAATGCTCTGAAGCTGGATTTATGTTTTTAGCACTAGTTGCTCGACTGTTTGGAAAATCAATTGACTCTAAATACAATATACCAACCAATCCTTTTACTAAATATCAAAAGGATGGATATTTAAATGGTTACGCTTTCGATGCACATGCAAAAGGAGAATACAATTTAGGTGTAACTAAACCAGGACTGGATACATTTGGTCATAATTTTGGAGCGGAGTCGCCCAGAAGTGTAGCGGGAACGGAATCAGATTTGTATGGATACAAACAGGAATATACTAAAGATTACAACACCGAACAACCATACACTGGTGCACAACCATACGGTGGTTATTCATCAGCAGATTTCTATACGGGGCCAGAATTCCAATATGAATCTAAAACTTTCGCAAGCCCTTTTGGACCGTATTATACAGGTATACAAGGCTACAATGAACATCGTGGTTATGATAGTGAACCAGACTATTCAAATAAAGTGTTAGTACAAGAAACTAAGGATAGAAAACGAAGAAAAAGGAATACCGCTGAAGATTACGATTTCATAATAGTAGGCGCGGGATCCGCGGGATGTGTGGTTGCTAATAGATTATCTGAAGTTAAAAAATGGAAGGTAATAATTTGTTCTTTTTTAACCGACTTTCCAAACAAAGAGGTGATTAATTCGTCTTTTTTATTTTGTTTCTTAATTGTTACAAATGTTACTGAGAATCAAGCGAAGCAAACATAAGTCATTTCATAGTGAAATGTAATCTAAGCTCTTACTAAAATAAATCGTTAATTATTTCTTGGATCACAGTTGGAAAGTTTTTTTATATTAATAGTGAAATCTTAACATGTTATTATAACAAGTCACGCCAGGGTTATGAAAATTATGAAATGACCCAATTATATGCAAACAATAACGCACAATAGTGACAATTACAACATGCCAGTCAAGTTTCTATCTATTGTCATGTAAATTGCTTGTATTTTTTAGACTTTTTATATCATTATCCATAGGCTGTTTTAAAGATAAATATTTATACAATAGCAGTTATGTAATATTGGATTATATTTTAAGTCGCTTGCAACCGCGACTCTGTTCTTGTGAAATTAAAAAAGTAAGTAGACCATGTTCTTCCAGACTATCCTAGAATATATGGATGAGGATATCCTATAGGATGTAGACATCTATGCCAAATTTCATTGAGATCCGTTCAGCCTTTAAGGCTACGAGCTCTAACATAAAACAATCCATCTAACCTTTCATATTTATAATATTAGCAAGATATAAACTAAGATTGGAATGATAAAAAACAACTTATAAATCTAAGTATAACGCTATAATAGTCTGGTTAAAACATCAATTGAAAGATAATAAGCTGAGACTATGTACAATTTTTATGACTACGGAGAAACTAAATAGTAAATAATAGAAAATGGGGCGAATGGAATGTGTGACATAATTGATTTTATGCTTCCAGAATTTCGCTTATCAGATATGTTTTATCTCCTAAAAATCATCACACTATCAGATTATAATTTCAATAAGCCATTCAAAAGTTACACCAACATTTTCATTTAGTAATCTGTAATAACTACCTTTTTGTGGTAGGTAGTCTTTTGTTTAATCGTGCACAATTCTTTTATAGGTTCTGTTGTCTTGGGAGAATTGTAAGTAGTTATTGGTTGTTGAGAACAATGTTAAGTTTTCCATTTTGTGAGCACAATACTTCCAGTATCGTGAGAATTTTTTTCCCTTTCACTAGCTTCATTAATGTTGTTCCTATTGGAAGTGAATACTAAGAGATGACAAGTTATTCCGACAGTGAAATTGACGAGAAGATTTCACTGACTTTTGGTAATTAAATTAACTTTTTTGTATTAAGATATTATTACTGGAAGCCGGGCCGGAAGAACCTGATGTTACGAGTGTGCCAAGCTTCGCGCCTACATTAGGCAGATCAAGTATTGACTGGATGTATCGAACACAACGAGAAGAACTAACATGTCGTGCGCAGAGGGGACAAACTTGCGCTTGGTTCAGGTAAAAATATAATAAGTACTATAGACTTTATTACTTCCTAAACATTATTCGATTTACAATCGATGTATTTCGTTGGAATTCGTAGCGTATAATAAAACATTTTGCTGTATTAAATTAGGTCCTATAAAATATTCAACAATTACCTACTGATTAATGTAATTCATGTTTTTCAGAGGTAAATCTATGGGTGGTTCTAGTGCAATTAATTATATGGTTTATATGAGAGGAAACAAAAGAGATTATGATACGTGGGCGGAAATGGAAAACTACGGATGGAGTTATCAGGAAGTAAGTGAATATTGTAGTTTTCAAAATATAATAACAGCAATTGTAACAAGTGTCACAGACTATCTATTATTCAGAGCGTTCGTAGCTTTCATTGCCGTTTTTCCAAAGTTTTGCTAATAGGGAATTCACTGGAAAGATGATAAAATACAGCACAGAGGAGGTGCATTTATGTTCGCATACGTATCAACTTAAGTAATAAATCGCGTCTAAATCTTACCTATATGTAATGTATTACCAATACCGTATCATCAATCTGCCTATTGCTTGAATACAAGCGCTCAATTAATATAATCCCTTGTCGTAGATTGTCTGTTTGCACAAACTATATGCCTAGTTATGCGATTATCATGAATAGAACTATACGCTACCTAATAGAGCAAAGCAGCCTTGACAATGTTAACTAGTATTAAAAAGAAATAGTAGCCTTTAATTTCTGTCTAAGATCTCATGGTTAGAGAGCATAGATAAGTGTCAATAAAGGTTATGAAAAATATATTTAATGTGATAGCATATTGAAAACATCATATCAAATATTATGCTTTTGAAGTGAGACACAGAAATGAAAACAATACTCAAGGTTAAAAACAATTTATCAAAATAATGTGTTACAGTAAATGAATTAATAATTTCTGTAATATTTCAGGTACTCCCCTACTTCAAGAAATCAGAAAACAACCAAGATATCGAAGCTCATAATATTCACTACCATTCAACAAGTGGCCCATTAAATGTCGAGAGATTTCCTTACACAGATATGAATTCACTTATGTTAGTCCAAGCTTTCAAAGAAACGGGACTTGGTGTTACAGATTTTAATGCTGAAAATCAAATTGGAACTGATATAGGACAATCAACAGCTAAAGATGGAGAAAGAATGTCTACGAATGCAGCATTCATTCGTCCAATTAGAGGAAAACGACCCAATCTGACAGTAATAACTAACGCACACGTAACAAAACTTATAATTGACCCTATAACTAAAAGTACATCAGGGGTTTATTATATTAAGGACGGAGTTACTCAGGCAGTTTATAGTCGAATGGAAGTGATTTTAAGTGCCGGAGCTCTTAACTCTCCCAAAATCTTAATGCTATCAGGAATCGGCCCGAAGCAACATTTGGAAAGTTTGAAAATACCAGTTTTAGCCAATCTTCAAGTAGGTCGTAATCTACAAGATCATGTAACGACAGACGTACTAATTATAGAACTATCAAATAAAACCTCCACCCTAGTGAGCGGTAACCAAATATTGGATGAAGTTACAAAATATAAACAACAACATGGCACTAAACATGGACCGTTGGCTGCTACTGGGTCTTTGAATGGAATTGCTTTTATTAAAACTGAATACGCAAAGGAAAATGCACCTGACATACAATTTCATTTTGATGGTGTTAACGTGCAAGATTTATACAAAGACCCAACTTCCTATTTAGCTTCAAGAATATTTCCCTTATCTTTTTATAATGGTTTAGCTGCTAGACCATTACTATTAACACCCGAAAGTAGAGGTTACATATTACTAAATCATACAGACCCTGTTTTTGGACAACCGTTAATTTATTCTGGCTTTTTCACATCTAAAAATGACATAAAAACGCTTGTAGCTGGCATGAGGTATGCTACTAAATTAGAAAATACAGAAGCTTTTAAACGAAGCGGTGCTAAATTTAAGAGAACACAAATTAAAGGTTGTGAACAATTCTTATGGGGAACTGATGAATATTTTGTTTGTATTCTAATGCTTTATACTTCAACAATATATCATCCAGTGGGTACATGTAAAATGGGTCCAGTATGGGATCGTGAGGCAGTTGTAAATCATAGATTAAAGGTTTATGAGATAGATAAGTTGAGGGTTATAGATGCATCTATTATGCCAAAAATCGTCAGAGGCAATACGAATGCTCCAACTATAATGATTGCTGAGAAAGCTAGTGATATTATCAAAGAGGAATGGTTATACGAATGACGAGACCATAGAAATAAGAAAGTAATTAAGAAATTGATGCACCATGTCACAAAATATTAGTTGGTAGATAATAGAAATTTAAGATATGAACGAAATAATTTACAGCAATGTTTAAGCTAAAGATACGTATATTTACAAATAATATAGAAGAAAATAAACCTGTTTTAATTTATTCAGCTTAGGAAGCCATTGGACGTTGAACAAGGAACGATGGGCGTATGAAAGTAGGGTCAAAGGAACGATAGTGGAGTTAATTATGAAACGCATAGTTTTCTTGGGAGTAACAGATTTTCTATTTGTATGTAAATATTATTTTGAATTATCGTGCCACAGGATCCACAGCTCCTGATATTTTTTTTATTTCCTAATTTAAAATTAGTAATTAAAACAAACTTCTTACTTTTATACGTATTCGTAAATGTAATTCCGAAATGAGAATGTTTATTTTTGATAATAAATAAATGTTAACTGACATGCTTTTTAATTTCTCTCTTATTGCTTGTGTGTTACCATAAATGAATATAAATAATCTGCAGGTTATTGTAAAATCGTCAAGTGAAATAAGTTTTGCGTTTCGTTTTACTATGCAAGGGCCAAATTTTAGTTTTCTTTCTCTCACCCTTTTATAGGGAAAGGACGGAAGGGAACACCTCATACTATAAAAATCTAAGACATACTTGATTCATATTAACAACTAGCAGTTCCCTTGCGGCTTCATCCGCGTGAAATTCTAAAAACTTTATTTCATTGTATACCTACATTTGTCAAATTATCAATTGCAAATGTCAAAATGACACATGATGACAAACCATGGCAATCTTTCTTCCTTGATGTTGGCAGCAACTTATGGCCTCTTTCCCACATTAGGATTTTTATACAAAATATTTACCCCCTAAGTTAAATGGCGTGAAAAAGTGTGACGTAAGTGTAGGGCTTTTTATTAAAAAAGGAATTATTCAAAAATATGCTGTAATTGCTGACATCTTAGGCAACAAAGAAGTGTGTGTTTACGCTTTATTATATTAGTAAAGAAGTATAGATGAACTATTTAACAGTATCTAAGATAATTTAAAATATCTCCAGTATCTAACGATGTTGTTCCACATCATCGTTCCCCACGTCCAAGACGTAACAGAACACTTAGTGAGTGATTTATAGGTTCCGTCCTCGCGAGTTTATATCCATTTTGTGCAAAGAAAGGAGGTTTAGTGGGAAAATACTACCTATAAATCTTAATAGTCTAAATTCAAATCTAAATAATATGAATTATTAACTCCATATATTGTAGATTCTAAGTTTTCCTACATCTAGATAAATGAAAGTGTGAATCGCGATAAAATTATCATAAACTAGCTTTCGCCCGCGACTCCGTCCGCGTGGATTAAAAAAACAAAAGTGAGTAGCCTCTATGTTCTTCCAGACTATCCACCACGTCTATACCAAATTTAATTGAAATTCGTTTACCCGTTAAGGCTCAAACTCTAACAAACATCCATTGCTGTCGAACGGAATAAATAGTATCATATGTCCGTCTCCTGGCTCTAAGATACCTACATAGATAAGAGGTAGCTACAATTCATACAATTCAAACCTACAATACCTACAATTCATAGATTTCTTGTTTAATGTGTACAAACAGTAATGATAACTTTATTTATTATATTTATTTTATAGTAGATTTTATTTTATACTATTATGATTGCTAAAAAGACTGGGTGGATGGATCCATACTATGGTGAATCCCATTAAAGCGAGTACTCGAGTCACTGTACACAAGACTTAGAGCTAACTTCTTTAACTACATTTACATACGTTTAATTTCGAGACGTTATTTTTTTAATTGACAAATAAACGATTAATTTTCTATATTCCAAAATTATAATTAGTATTACTATCGGAATATTGAAATAGATACGAAATTTTGATATTAAAAATCTTCAATAATAAAAAAATAAAACATTACAAGAAAAAAATACCGATAGAAGATACTTTATACCCTTAAGAGCTTCGCTGTGAACGTAATAAAACAGTTGGTGAGTGATTTATTGGTTCCGTCGTTGTGATTTAGTGTCTATTGTGCGGTATTAAGAGATATACAGTTCAGTGTGAAAATATATTACCGTAAATATACAATAATATTACCAAAAAAAACTAACTAGTGTCAGAACCCGACTTTACATAATACTTTGACAGAAATGAATATCTAACTCGGTGGGTATAAGTCAAACTAAATAACCTCAGTTTTGACGTCTGACAGATGAATACTGAAACGAAACACATCACCAGGTCACTATACGTCCCCACTGAGGGCCTCGGAGCCTACCCTAAGTTAGGTGATTAGGCCATATTCAACCACGCTGGCCTGCGGGTTGACTTCACACATATCTTTGAATTACTTCGCTGAAATGTATAGACATCACGATGTTTTCCTTCACCGTACGAATGTTGGGTAAATTATGTATGAACATCAAAAATGACATTGGTACAAGACGGGATTCAAACCCAGGACCTGTAGATTACAAGTCAAGTGCTTAAACGTCTGAGCTACCCACGCTTCTGAAACGAATTTGAAAGTGAAGTGTTTAAGATTTCAATTAAGGCGGTAAGTCGCTTACAAACTAAAATTGCCGGAATTCGCAGATTAACATCACCTTGTGTACGAAGGCCCTAAGTCGATTGGCTATTGGATTATAGATGTTTTATGTCATCTATGCTAGAATGACACGACCTTATGTTTTGTAGTACGTGTTACTTGGCTATTTCATTACAATCATATTACCATCAATCATTAATCAAAAACAATTAATAAAAGGAAACTTCCTAAAAAGGTAAACCATTACGCGAAGCCCCTTCTTTAAAACAAGGTTTTAAATCAGCAACATTGTAATCAACAATGTTAATAGTATTTTTGCATTTAAATGTATTCGTAAAATATGCAAAAATGCATTATATTAGTTAAATTAATATTTACAAATCCTTATATCATGTTACGTAAATGTAATATTAAACTTAGGGGGTAAATACATTGGATAAAAAACCTAATGTTGTTAAGGGACCATAAGCTACAAGCTGCCAACATCAAGGAATTAAGGTTGCAATGCTTTGTCATCATGTCATGTCATTTTGACATTTGCAATTGATAATTTGACAAATGTAGGTAAACAATGAAATAAAGTTTTTATAATCTCACGCGGATGAAGCCGCACGTGATCAGCTAGTTTTTTTATAAAATTGTGACCTTGAATTGATCTAATTTTACTTTTTTAATTCAATCCATTTTTAATTATAAAATATCTTAGCATTTAGTCAATAATTTCACAAAAGCGGAAGCCGGTAGCATACTTTAAAGCTGTATGCTTGTTTTAAAATAAATTGCCTAGAAGCCTACATGGAGGAACAAATTCTTTGAGAGTTCAATTCCAAAAGGAAATAGTGCTACTGTCAAAAGCACAAAGTGCAAGACGATCTAAACTATTCCGTTTCCGGTGGACGATAGAATTTATTTAAAGTGCTTTGTGATTTGTATGAACATAACTTTAGTATGTGCAAATAGTCCTGCATAATACAGCATATTTATTTGGATTTTAAATAGATAAATTCGTCAAATTACAAGAGTTGAAGAGCAGCAGACCATATTTTTAGAACATTTACTGTCAATATATTTCACTATCACGGGAAAGGGACTAAAATTGGTCCTTCGGCACCACACTCATCAGACGAAACGCGGAATTGCTTCCACTTCACGCCTGTCTTCTGTGTGGTCGTGGTATTGCACCGGGCGAGCCGACCCTACAGTGCTAAGATGTTAAAGCGGGCTCTAACACTGTTATGATTTCACAGTAAATGGTATGCCATACTAGTATAAAGTTCAAGGTAACGGGTCAGTGTCAAGCTTCGTACCTTCCTCGTCCTTATCTCAACTTACATGCGCTATAGCTGTCACGACATAAAATATCCTACTACCTCACATGTCAGTTATAATTTACACAAGCCTGTAGCTCTCTCGTGCCAGTAGTTTGCAAGTAAATGTACCAGCTACTGACATGTGTACTGGCTTAATACTGCAATGTCTGCTCTGCCATATTTTTCTGCACTCCTGTACAATAATTAAGGTAGTGACACTGGCGGTGCGGCGATTCGTATGTACACCGCGAAAGCGTAGCGAAGCATTATATGAACTTACCACTGATTTGGTTTAGTGAACCGTTTGTTGAACCAATCTCACATTTGAAACCGATTGTAACTATCAATTTCGTTTTAGACTATGTCCAGATAAAACTTGTATGATAACTAACTTATGTTAATCGTGATATTTAATTTTAGATTAAGTGTATCTTGCTAATATAAATGCGAAAGTTTAAATGGATGGGTGTTTGTTACGTTGTCACCTAAACAGCTGAACGGATCTCGATGAAAGGCATAGATGGAGATGATAGTCTGGAAGAACATAGGCTACTCACTTTTTGATTTCTTTAAGTCCTCGGCCACGTAGTCGCGGACGAAAGCAAGTATCTTAGAAGTTCTCTTATAATAAACATTTTCCATATAAATGTTAATAGTATTAACAAAATTATATGTACTACTGAACTATAGCACAGCTTTAATTCCTATGATGGAGGTGCGCACACTACTCGATTTTTAGATGTGCAACTAAACAGTTGAATTGGCAGCGAAACAATCGACAATCACACAACAGTTGTGCGATAGTTTAGTCAAAGGTGTGCCCTCTCTTATTGCGTGAATGTTTTGAAATAATTACGTTTATGTACATTTATAACATAACCTTCCGCTTCTTTAGTGTATTTATTGAAACAATGACTGTTAGTAATAAAATCTTATTCAATTAGTTTAACTTATAACAGAAGAATAGAATTGTTGTTATTAAACAAAAGGCAAATATGTATATTCTTGAATAAAATATTAACATTTTTTTCATTGTCATGTTTACTATTGTAATCAATACATTTGATTTTTCTATACTTGGGTTCTTAGAACGATTCGCTATATACATTTTATGCCATATAGATTTTCATAGATACAAGAATTTTGCCGGACATATACCGTGCCTATAGACAATGTATATACTACTAGCTTTCACCCGCAACTCCGTCCGCGTGGAATTATAAAAAACAAAAGTGAGTAACCTATGTAATCTTCCAGACTATCCTCTACATTTGTACCAAATTTAATCCAAATCCGTTCAGCCGTTCAGGCTACAAACTCTATCAAACATCCATCTAAACTTTCACATTTATAATATTAAGTATTAAGTATGATTTCCACTAGCATTGCTTCGTGGAAATGGGTTTAAAGTCGAACAAGACTCACTGAAGTAAAATATGCACAGGTACATATCTGTATTTGTACTAATATAAAAAGGAAAGTTTTGTATAAAACGACTTGATATTACAAAAAATCTTATCTATCTATATCTATACTAATATTATAAAGAGGAAAGATTTATATTTTTGTATGTATTCAAGTAACTACAAAATAACTGGACCGATTTAAAAAATTCTTTCACCATTAGAAAGGTAATTTATCCGTGAGTAAAATTGCCATGGAAATTTGGTTGCGAAAAACAATGGAAGTACTGGTATAGGTTGTAAAGGTTGAATACTGATACGAATCCCAAAAACTTTTCTCCATGAGCGCCGCTTAAGATCATTCAGATGTCTAAATGTTAATGGAATTTGAATTATAACCGTAGCCTTGTCATTTAAGACGTTGTTAGATATTTAAATGTCGTTTCAATGTTTGGCCGTTAGGCACACATACGGACAAAATTAAATAACAACGGTATTTGACGAAAAGAAAATGTGTACAATCATGTCCAAAAGAAATTCGTGATATTTCCAAACCGCTATAAGTTACAGGGGTAAGTACTTATTTATCGATAAAACCATTCAAAGCAATAATAAATTCCTAAAAGGGAATTTCGTATTCCGAGTAAAGCGAACGTATTTGCTAAATATTTCCTATTCCGTCGGACGGTACAAATTGATACAAATTATACCACACCACCTTTTATTATACTGCGCTTTGCTGTGCATTTAAATTGCAAAGTGGAATTCCTTACAAAGCAAGTATTAAGAAATGTTTTAAAGTAAAATTTATGGAATGTAATAATTTCAATTTAAAAATTATTTAAGAGCGATGGCTCAGGGGTTTAAGCACTTGTAATCTACAGGTCTTGGGTTCGAATCCCGCCGTACCAATGTGATTTTCGATTTTCAATATTGTCATATGTTATTTACCCGACGTTCTTACGGTGAAGGAAAACATCGTGACGCAACCTGCGCATATTGGAGGAGAAATTCAAAGATATGTGTGAAGTCAACCAATCCACACTCGGCCAGCGTGGTTGACTAAGGCCTAGTCACCCTAACTTAGGGTAGGCTCCGAGCCCCTCAGTGGGGACGTATAGTGAGCTGGTGATGATGATGAATTTAAAATTATGTAACTGTATTAACCAAAATTAAGATAATTTACATGTGTCGTAAGCTCATATGTCTTGACTGAGGAGCTCAGAGCGTACTTCAAAGTAGGGGTAATCGCCCTATCAGGCTTATGCCCACACCATGTTAACCTTTTACTCCTTACCTTCTCTACCATTTGGGCTACTTTGAAACTTCCTCTAATATCATTTCGGATCTTATCCATTCGTATTAAAAATTAAAGCCATTATAAATGTTAAAAGCATTATCAAATCAAAGTGACATAAATTGTACGTCAAAACAAGTCAAATCCCATACAGCGCCGATAAGTCACTTGAATGACAAGAAAATGGCCGCGCTCACAATGAAGAGCTATTTGAGCGTGAAATTGAATACATCCCTGGTTTTGTATTGAAATACAAACAACATATCTTGTATTGTGGATCCCTTTTTGTATATGTGAAATTTTATAATGAACTAACTTAAAAAAAAAACTCTGTTATTGATAATGTTGATTTGGACTTAATTTGGTATAAGGGGGAACAAATACATACTCGAAA
>LD689021.1:1638942-1649459 GCA_003118335.3 Papilio memnon
TTGTGCATTTGAATTTTGACATTTGACAAATGTAAACAATAAAATAAAGTTTTTATAATTACACGCGGATGATGCCGCACGGGAACAGTGATAAAATAAATGGAAAGTTGAGGAACCCGGCATACAACCGTTCGTTCTTATTGAAAACATAAAAAACACTCATTGAAGCAACCATTCTCGTAGTCGACGACTCAAAGAAATTTGTTTTACGAATCAAGCGTGATGAATTAAAAAATATTACTCAGATTATATGACTAAAAAGTTATATATTTTTTAAGTGGACATGTTTTAGCATATAAAATGTATTCAAATATCTGTTACTTTTAACATAAAATTTAACAAAATTATCTTACAAAGGAAACCTTTTAAAAAAACTACTTTCTGTCGTCATCTCCACATCCAAAAAGCTTTTTAAACTCTTTTACAGACATTGCTTCGTTAAGCTCGCGACGCTTTTAGTATAGATGGATTTAGTATAGACCATTATGTGGCATAATAAAATAATCGTAGTCTAGTACACAATAAAACAATTCCTTATTTTAATGCATGCAAAATAACTTTTAATTAAGTTTACTCGAATACCTTGTCTTGTCTGCTGAACCATAAAGATACGCCGATGGCAAACTAATGTAAAATCTTTATTATTATTATTAAGCTTTAATGCCATACAAGTTTTTTTACAATATATGTAACAATATCATACACTTTTTTTTCTTCTATATGTATGGATACCATTACGGGTAAAAGCCTCCTCCAATAATCTTACATCTTTAATAGTATAAATGAGAAATTTTAGATGCATTTTTATAAGAAAAGGGGTAAACGAGCGATGGGAACACCGAGGTGATCAATGACGACCATGAACTTGCGTAACACCAGAGGAACTACAGATGCGTTGCCGACCTTTGAGGAAACGGTAGGCACACTTCTTGAAGGACAATAGGGTTCTGGTTTGGAAATATCGCCTAGAAAGACTGGTTGGATGGATGATTGTTTGTTACCATAACACCAGCTGCATGGATCTGGATAAAATTTGGTAAAGATTTACAACATACCATAGGCTTCTAAGTTCTTTTTCCACGTGGACGAAATCGCGGGCATATTGTAGAGTAATAAAAATTGAATAGACAAAGACCGATATCACTGTAATCCGTCGATTATTCACCAAAAGGTGCTGCAGTCCTCAGTTATCAATAAAGCTGACAGAAAAGTTCCATTGTGCACAGCTCTAGTAGCGCGTCAATGGATTATATTGACGGGAATTGTCGATTTCCATTCAAACGATGACCCCACTTTATTTTATTCGTAAAACGTTCCTACTATTGTCCATTGCTAAGTGTTCGTATTTTAAATTATGTAAAGACTAGCTTTCGCCAGCGACTCTGTCCGCGTGTAATTAAACAAAACAAAAGTGAATAGCCTATATGTCCTTCCAGACTACGCTCTACGTCTATGCCAAATTTAATCGAAATCCGTTCAGTCGTTTAGGCTACAAACTCTAACAAACATCCATCTAAACTTTCGCATTAATAATGTTAGTATGGAGTATGATTTTAATAGGTCCTAGTCTTAAACTATCATTGGTTTTTTCATCATTGCATAAACGATCTATAACGTCTTTCAAATACTATTTGACTAAATGTCTATTTATATGTATTATACCTTCTGTATTATTTAAATGAGAACTTCATGTGCGTGCTATAGGCCTAATTTTAGTCTATTTAATTCCCAGTTTCTAAAAATCGTCTAAGGGTAGGCAACATATCTGCATATACGGATGTCTATGGGCAACGGTGGCTTCCCTATTTTGGCAAATTCCGATGGCCACTTACTCGTTTGTCATCTTACACTATAAAAATACCTTTAATAAAGGTTTTACAGTTTCTTTGCCAAATTCTCAACTGAGATATAAAAAGTTTAGTGAAAAACCAATAACACCATCTCAGACACGAACGCAGTGTTGAATGCATCTGCTTGCGTTAGCTGATTTTCATCCAATTCGCTGTAAAGTCGAGAAACTGGAAACTTGCCAATGCCTTACGAATTTTAGATGAAAAACATTTATCCGATAAGGTTTCGAATGATGTCCGAATAGTGTAAGTGAGAAAAGTATCAGCGATTAATCTTACTAACATTATAAATGTGAATGTTTAGATGGCTATTTTGTAGCTTTAAACTGCTTAACTAGTCTCGATGAAGTTTGGCATAATAGAGGATAGTCTGGAAGAACACATAAGGTACTGTTTTTTTATTCCACGGTGAAAGCTAGAGCTTTCTGAATGTCTTATCACTTCAGGGTTTCTTGCTAAATCTGTAAAGAGAGAATTTGCGTTATCGATGCTTACATTGACTGCTTAACTGGCAATTAAACTATTCTGATTACAGCAGTTACAAAGTTTATTATTAATTAGAAATAAATAACCTTAGGACAGCATTAAAATCCATTTGCTTCATTAAACTGTTAACTTTGCGCTTCAATTTGCTCAAGAGTCTAGATTAAAACGGAGCGTTAATTGGTTAACTACTAAAATTTACCTACTATATTCAATGCAGTTCTTTGCTCTGAAATGATGATATTCATCTAATTTTCATTTGTTGGATTGAATATTATATTGTTTAAACTTTATTGAGACAGCATTTAAATCTTACTAATATTGTAAACTAGCTTTCGCCCGCGACTCCGTCCGCAAGGAGTTAAAAACAACAAAAGTGAGTAGCCTATGCGTTCTTCCAGACTATCCTCCACGTCTATACCAAATTTCATAGAAATCCGTTTACCCGTTTAGGCTAGAAACACTAACAGACATCCATCCATCCATCGCTGTCGAACGGAATAAATAGTATCCTACGTCCGTCTTCTGGCTCTAAGCTACCTCCTCACCAATTTTCAGCTATATCGGTGAAGCGGTTCTTGAGTTATGAATAGTGTAATTAACATGACTTTCTTTTATATATATATATAAGATGTAAAAGTTTAAATAGATGGATGTTTGTTAGAGCCTAAACTGCTGAACGGAACTCGATGCAATTAGGCATAGATGTAGAACATAGTCTCATAGAATATGTAAGCTACTAATTGTTTTTTAATTCCACACGGACGGAGTCGCGGGCGATAGCTATTAACTACTAGCTGTTCGCGTGCGTCTTTATCCGCGTGATATTATAAAAACTTTATTTTATTGTTTACATTTGTCAAATTATCAATTGCAAATGTCAAAATGACATGACATGATGACAAACCATGACAATCTTGCTTCTTGATGTTGGCAGCAACTTATGGTCTCTTTCCCACATTAGGGTTTTTATCCAAAATATTTTCCCCCTAAGTATAATGGCGTGAAAATATATAGCCTAAAGGGTGACGTAAGTGTAGGGCTTGTTATTAAAAGAAGAATTATTCAAAAATATGCTGTGATTGCTGACATCTTAGGCAACAAAGAAGTGTGTGTTCTCGCTTTATTATATTAGTATAGAAGAATAGATATAGCAATATACATTACAAGTGGCCACCAAAATTCGCTAAAATAGCGAAGCTGCTGCTCACAGGCATCAGCATTTGCAGTTGCGTAGCCGATAGGTACGGGTACGTAATCGACAAGGGAGGAGACGTATAGAAAAAGAATATTTCCCCCGAAGTATTTCATTTTCGATGATGATGATGATGATGATCTGATGCATTTAAGTTTTCACAGTAATGTCCATTCGTATTTTTGAAAGTGAAGGGAAATTCATTGTTCCCCAATAGGTCAAGCGATATCAAATTCGGCTCTATTCACGTACACCAAAACTCTTCTCTGCGCTATTGGAAAATGTTTTCCACCTAGTAGACTGGAACGAACGTGATATGAAAATTATTATTCAATACAATAACGTCGAGTTTTACTTGACATTTAATACTCTTTTGATGGATTTACGAATAAACTAAAAGCAAAAGGTAGCCTAAAAATCACAGGTATCGTATCGCACTTGTCTATACTAATATTATAAAGAGGAAAGATTTGTATTTTTGTATGTATTGAAATAACTCAAAATCCTGGGCCGATTTTGAAAATTCTTTCACTGTTAGACAGGTAATTTATCTGTGAGTAACATGGGCTATGTTTTTTAATTTTATAATATTAGTATAAGTATAAAGTATAATATAAAAGTATAAATGCAGTTTTGTTTTTAAATAACGGAATAAGTAAAATGATTTTTACACATGTAAAGTTACAGTAAGCACTGCATTTACAATAAACTAAAAATATTGTTAAAATTTTCATTTAAATTAAAATATTCCGTTGTTTTTAATCTTGCACCGACTCGCAAAAGTATGTAAAACAAGTTCTCGTATGCCATTAAAAGTAAAAAGCTCGTTAGCTTGGCCACATTCCAGGCCAACAGTTATCCAATTGCTGCCCTCTCTGCTCGGTTAGGTGGTCTATGCAAAATGGAATTTAAATCTTAACTTTTTGGCTCATCCAGGATACAACGCATGTGAAATATAAAGATTTTTGTCCGTACTATTAAGTAAAAAGTCTTTATAACCAGTCTTGTATTTAATTTGTAAATGTTTAGAAGACGATAGGCATCGGATCGGAAAAGATTGAACGATTTTAAAGAGACATTTATAGGTTCGCATTTCCTGGATGTCGTGGGGTACAATCAGATTTGGGTTATGGTTTTCTAATTAAAAAATTGTCTAAACTTCACCCCCATTCACACGGCCGCTTTTATAACGCGCGTTAAGAAAGCATTGAAATAGAACAAATTCAATTCCATGCATTTATTTCAAAAGCGAACCTTTTCTATTACACAGTGTTGCATTTTGAGAGATGGGCGAACGAAACAAGGCTCATAGTTATGTTCCTATGAGCGTGAGCGTTAAAAAAACGCCCGTGCGATTTGGGGTTTTATTTAATTTCCGTAAAAAACTGTCACCAACTGTCACAATTCAAAACTAGGAACCGGACAAAGTGGTCCAAATCTAATACAGTCATAATGTTTGTTAATTAGATATACCTTTGATTGATTAATTCAATATGGTACTATCAATAGAGACTCGGAACAGATAATTATCTCCTTTGAATTTGATAGGATTACATTATACAGCAGTGCCGACATTACTCGACATTCATGATTAGATGACAAAGACATAATCAGACATTCTACTTTTTACAAGTCTTACTATCTTAGTTCTAATCTTAATAATATTAAAAACTAGCTGTTACTCGTGACTACGTCCGCGTGGAATAAAAAAATAAAAATATGGCCTATGTTACTCACCGATAACGTAGCTTTTTATTGTTGAAAGAATTTTTGAAATCGGCCCAGTAGTTTTTGAGTTATTTCAATATATAAAAAATATCATTTTTTCCTCTTTATAATATTAGCATTGATAGGAAAGTTTAGATGTTTGTGGCAATGTAAATGCAGAACGGCTCACCAGATTTTGCTGAAATTGAAAGAACAAATAGGTTGTTAAGTATTTTAATATCGTCCGGATGAACACTTGTTCGACAACTAAATATTAATTTTTAAATACTGCTACTAATATTAGATTTATAAATACCACATAAAGTCGCGGGTAAATACAGGTTTTTAAATAAAAGTATTGGAAATATGTACTTTCAGACAGCTTAAACTGTATTCGCGGGAAATACTCGTAGTCCTCGTGTGCGCCAGTCATTTGTCTCAGGTGGGAACGCGTCAGGTTTCTACCAAATGGAAGCAATTTGCTGGTGGAGAGTATAAAGTATTATACAATTCACGATGTTCTATAACCTTGTATATCGTTTATTGTAATAAAATTGAAATTGTGTTTTGATAAATTTTAAACTTCTTTTCATCATCTCCCCTACCTTATCCTATTCCTTTAGTGTCGGCTCACTGGGTTTTCGTCCTCCAAATAACTCTGTCATCCGTCATCTCAGTCATCACACCCTTCTTGATCATGTCACCTTTCACGCAATCCATCCATCTCTTTCTATGTCTACCTCTACCGGTGTACCACACTCATAACGCCCTTCTTGTTATATGCGATTCATCCCTCCTCATAACCCATACCGTGCTAACCTTTTACTCCTTAATTTCTCAGGCACTGGGGCTACTCTGAAACTTCCTCTAATATACTCATTTCGTATCTTATTCTTTTCTTATAAACTCCTTTTATAAAATTAGACTGATGTAAAACTAAATCTTTTTTCAAACTGCCACACAAACAACTTTTGGTCAAATAGGATGGCGAAAAGCAGCGGTGGAGTCCGCAGAAATTTCTTTTAAAACTGTTAAAATTTATTTCGACATTGTAATAGTACAAATACCTCATATGTTATGTCCCTACAAGTCACTAGTAGTAACTAGTGACTATATTAGATGTGTATGTTATTGTGTTTCCACTGCAGAAATAAGAATCAAAACTTTTTAACTTGTTTTTGTCAAAGGAAACACGTTTTCAACTAGTGGCACTAAAAACTTACTGTCACTTTGTTTATAAAACTTTTACCAAATTGTTCCAAACATAAATAACCCTTTGTTATTTTTGACCGTACAAAGCTTACCCAGAACACAACCTTCAACTTATTTAAGTCATTAGGGTACTTGTTTAAGTTAGAGTAGTTTAAACTTTCCAATTTAACCTACATACACTGCGCCATTTATGTGTGGGTCAAGTTAACCAAACTCTTGGAATAAAACGAAATTTTATTTTACATACTAAAGATGTATCTGAAATAATTTCATTTTGATATGAATGATTCAAGTAGGTAAAAAGAATCGAATATGTTTATGAAAAATCTGAACAAAAACTGCAAAATTCTGAACATTTGAACGTAAATACCTAAATTAAGATCAAAATATTGTTAATCTATACTAATATTATAATGAAGAAAGCTTTTTATTTTTTTTAGTATTAAAATGACTCAAAAACTACTGGACCCATTTCAAAAACTCTCTTACCATTAAAAAGCAGCGTTATCAGTGAGTAGCATAGGCTACATCTTACTAATATTATAAATGCGAAAGTTTAGATGGATGGACAGATGGATGGATGGATGGATGGATGTTTGTTAGTTTTATTATAATTACACGCGGGCGAAGTTGCGAGCAACGGCTAGGAGACTATACGAAGAAACACTAGCGTCGCCAGCCGATTAAGGGTAGTGCAGAGAAGCGCTATCATTAACATGGTATTATTTGTGGTTTTTATATATTTTATTATACGTTTTTCTATTGTCTAAGGCTCTCTCTTGGCGATGCCCTTGCGAAGAAAGGTAATCGGTATTTATTTTAAATAAAAATTATTCAAACCGCTTACTAAATAGCACTAAGATTTTTGAATATCGAACGTCCAATTTTAAGTACCATAAAACCAACGAATCAAATATCTATGAAAGGAAAAGAAAATTCTCGAAAAGCTTTTAATAAATCAAAGTCCCTACTAAATGAAATCCCAGAGCTTTTATATTTAATCGCACCGTCAAGTGCAGCTGAGTTCGATCGTTTTACGATATGCGGAAATTACTGTTCTTGCTTCGAGAGCCGATTCACAATGTTTCAATTAATTTTAATACGAGAATATTATAACAAAGTTGAATTTTAATTTCACTAACTCGATTATGTTCATTTAATATTTTGTATTATACATATTTATAATAATTCAACTTTCACTTGTTTAAAAATTAATATACGTTGATTAAGAAAAACACTTGACTGTCTATGATATTCAGGAGAATATGATTTGAATAATACATCACTCATCAACATCGGATCAATCATTTAGCCCCGATTCGCACGGACGCTTTTTTAACGCGCGTCAAAAAAGCGTCCATCCGAACGTATAGGTAATTTCTTGGAAATACAGCTTTTTCTAAGTTACGAATTAAACACGCCTGTATTACATGACAGTTAATTTTATATTTATTGTTAGTTCGAATCATCCCCAGTACCAACCGTTACCGTCAGCGCAAATGGCAAAATTATAATAAGCACAAAACACCATGTCTTATAGCCTATCCATTTAAAGAGGTCGGTGTTTAGATTACAGGAGGTTACAAATTACTGTTCCGGGTCAATCAGATAGAAAAAAATTGTCATCCTATTAATTCAAATTGAAACAGAAAGAACTAATTTTAAAGCAAGGCAGGAGAATTACACTATACTATCAACTTAATTTTACAAGTCCCAGTACAGTAATATCAAATACATAAAAGTTTGCAATCTAAAACTTTTTCTTCCCTATATTTATACGTCAATCCCAGTTTTATGTAATGGTTGAACACAACCTCGAAGTGCTAAAGTCGAAGAAATACAACCATAATAATAAATAACAGTTGTAAAAGATATCTTTATGTTTTTGGGTTGAGTACTAAATTACACATAGGCTAGACGGTGTACTACATTTTATCGTTATTAGAAGTAAGGTCTTGATTACTGATTCCTGTACAATTTAGAATGCTAGCTTTATAGACCTTGTAACATCACCAGCTCACAATAAGTACCCTAAGTAAGTGACTAAGTCATAGTCAACCACGCTGGCCCACTGCGGGTTGGTTGACTTCACACATATCTTAGAATTTCTTAGCCGATATGTGCAGGCATCACGATGTTTTCCTTCACAACATCTCGTAACAGGAGTAACACGGTTGTCAATCCACTATCTTTCCTTTTTTTAAAAGGAAAACTGGTATATTTATGTCAACGAATTAAATGTACACTGTATTTCGAGATAAACTCTAAAATCATAACTGACGGCTGAATTTTGTAAAGAATCTTAAACACATCGCTTCGCTTTGCTTACAATTTGTCTAACGTCAAAATGTTAAACGCAATTCAGAGTTAAAACATGACAGTTACATATTTTGATGTCGTTTCAGTATTTAGCAGTTTATTTAGTAACTTAATACAGAGAAGTGTTCTCCAAGTATTTAATACTATGTACCAAAATACGTCCAAACAACAACTGTCCAAAGTTAGAACCAATTCTGTAATGTGTTACGTTTATTTTGTAAACTATCAGTTGGCAGTATACTTCGAAATCTCACAAAGGAAAGTTAATCAAGTATTCGGTAAGGAGCTACCAGTATTCAGTGCCGTAGAGCCCAGGGCGACAGACAAGGGGCAAGTAGTCGACAGTCAAAGTCAGAGTAATACAGTCTCATATTGTTATCTCCTTAGAGCATGTAAAAAGGGGGCGTTGTAGAATTCTCGCCCAGGGCGCAGGTAGCTCTTAAACCGTTATTGAAGCTATATACATGTGCTGAATCATTTTGACATTATTTGTTTATCGAAGATGATTTTGAATGTTGCTTGAAACTAAAATGCGATTTCGTGGGAAATGGCAAACGGCAATTGACAACGAAGTTTATATATCGCAACTGCAAACAGCATTATTTTTCACTATTAATTTGTGTGATACGATATCTTAGAATATTCATTTCCCTCGTGTTCGTTATGTGAATTCTCTTATATTCTCTGTACGAACGCTTCATCATTCATCATTTCATCATTTTGTTCATGACTAGAAAAGGCAATTTGTTTTGCTTGCATTTTTCCAAGCGATGAAAGGCGTGTCCCCTGCGTTTCTAAATTATCTAAATTGTAAAATTGCATTGCGAGAAAGGGACTAAAACTACAATTCAAAGAAGGTTTTCATGGTTACTAAAATTTTCAGCCAATAGCAAAGGCTTTCGTGTCATTTGAACATTTGCATTTGACATATTTACGGAATGTAAACAATAAAATAAAGTCTCTTAATGTAATCTCGCGGATGATCAACGCTGGGTACTTCAATCAGAATCATCCAGCATTTATATAATAGCTAAGCGAGTAAACCCAATCCGGTCAGCATTGCAATACCCGTTTAATTTTTTTTTGTCTTTTAATTACGTTTTTATTATTTCTTTTTTATTTGCTTTGTTTTTTGACATTTCTAATTGTGTTGTAGTGTTGATAAGATTAAATGATATTTTATTTTATAATGTTATTCGGATGAAACCGCATGGTAAAAGCTAGTCTATACTAAAACTATTATAAAGAGGAAATCTTTGTATTTTTGTATTTTTGTATGTATTTGATTCAAGCAAAAACTACTGGGCCGATTTTAAAAATTCTTTCACTATTAGAAAGGTTATTTATCTGTGAGTAATATAGGATATATTTTTAATTTTCACGCGGGCGAAGTCGCGAGCAACAGCTAGTTAAATATAAAGTGATTTTACTAAGTGATAACGTCTTTACATACATCCCCTGTTGGCAGTAATATATGTAGGGGAATGTAGGTTACATTCTCTCACTGGCCGAAATGTCGGCAGTCGTTAATCATTTCCTCAGAACGTCGCGTGTAAACAACTGTCTACTGAATACAAAGTATGATGATGGTGATACCAATCTGTTTTGATGTCGTCATGTAACGGATTTAACGTCATCAATAACTGTATGATTCCATAATATCCTAGCTTACTGTTTGTAGAGCGTCGGTGGCTCAGTGGTTTAAGCACTTGACTTGTAATCTACAAATCTTGGGTTCGAATCCCACCGCC